>CM017803.1:34772018-34983407 GCA_008086715.1 Sitobion miscanthi
TGTGAATGATAACACACACTTATAAAATATTCTATTATTTAATCACGGACTAAGATCCGTGTAGGTATTTAAGTTTAGTCCGTGTATTTAATCTATTCTGTGATTTTATATTAACGAATCCTGATAGGTGATGTGCGCCCAAAAACGTAACAACATCGCGATGGATAAGAAAAGATTCGAATTGTTATCATATTCAATTGATAAACGAAAACACTTTTTTATTATACTCTTTAGTTCTTGTGTTTCTACGTTACTTTACTAGTTGTACAAATTTAATACAATAAATATATAAATATAATAATTATAAATACCTCAAATTGTCAAAGTATGACTTCAAACAATTTAAAAAATGAAGAATTTAATAAATGAAAAAGTGTCAATAATGGCTGATGAGACTAGTGACGTCGGTCACCATGAACAATTATCTGTTGTAATTAGATATTTGATAAATTTAAAAACTTGCCAATAGAACAGTTTGTATGCATGAAGCGAATGATGACAGTTGATGCCACAAGTATATTTAATGCTTTAAATGAGGTAGTTGAAGAGTATGAAATAAAATGGGAAAATGTTATTTCTACTTGTTTTTGGTTGCTGACGGTGCTGCAACTATGTCCGGAAATATAACAGGAGTTCAGACAAAGTTAAGAAGAAAAACCCAAATCTTTTTTGTGCATTGTTATGGCCATTGCTTGAACTTAATATTAGTTGATTCTATTGGCAAAGACAATAAAGTGACATTTAATTTTTGGGTGTATCCAAATGGTATATAACTTCATTGAAGGAAGTTGTACTAGGCATCCAGTTTTTGAAAATGTGTGTTTATAGAAGGTATATCATCAAATTTTTTTTTATTTTTTATAGACTGGTTGATCAATATTTTTTGTAAAAATATATAGATTTAAATATGGAATCCAATAGTTTATAATCAGATTATACAACAAGGTTGTTTACCACAACCAGATGGTCCTGTAATTAAAACACGTGAAGGTAATTCAAATAAAGATTTATTTTATTTTCATCTTCAATAAAAAATTTTACTTTTACTTTATCCATTTATTAAAAAAAAAATATATATTTGGTAATATAAATAAGAAATGGAAAATATTTTAAATAAATATGATAATATAATAAATAGCCAATATGAAAGTATATATACCTCAAATCACAACAGAAATTAAATAAACCTAACCGAAATACAATAGTATAGTAGATGGTAAAGATAAATTTCTGAATATTAAAAATTCAAAACTTTATTTATTATTTGAATATGTACAAGAAGATGGTACTAAATATCCAGCAAAATCTAATGTTATGATATCTGATAATGCTGGAGCATTTTTGTATCAAAAAGTTACAATTAAATTAAATAATAAAATTATAGATGAAAGTGAGAATACCGGAAGAGTAGTACAGTAAAAGGTTATATGAGTTATGCTGTTGATGGAAATGGTCCTACACAAAATTCAGGATTTCAATCTACATCTGAAGGGGAGGAAGTGTTCGAGCTCATCATTCCTTTATCACACTTAGGTTTAGGATCAATGAAAGATATAAAAAGTCCTTTTTACAATGCTAGATTTGAAATAATTTTTACAAGAAACACTGATGATGATGCATTGATTCTAGAAACAAACATTGATGAAGCTACAGCAGATACAAAAAATATTAAAGCAAAACGTGGTAAAATTAATATTTTGAATTAAAAGTTCAAATGCAAACAATAGAATATGATGAAATAACAAAAATTCAAATAGTTGATGAATTAATTAAGAATCCATGTATTTTAGCTTTTAAAAAATGGCAATGTATTGAAGTCAGAAATCTTACTGGAAAAAAAGATAAGATTCGATTTAACAAATAATTATCGAAATAATGAACATCCATTGTTTGGTGTTGTTTTTTTCAAAAAAACAGATTAGACAATCAAGATAGTAATGCTGCTTTTTTGATGATTGTGATGTTGTAAATTATTCTTTTAAAGTAAATGGAAAAAAAATACCCTAATGAATTGCAAAATCAAGATTTTAATGACATAAAATGTTGTCAATCATATGAAGATCATATGAGTTATAAAAAAACCTATTATAAATCACATGAAGAAAATCCATTAATGTATTTAGATAAATTACAATTTAGAAAAAATAGACCATTTTTTGTTGTTAACATGACTAGACACCTCAATCAAATTGCAATCTCCAACTCTACAGTAATTTTAACGTAGATTTCAGTCAAAATTTACCTGATAAAACAATTTGTTATATTTGTTTAATTTCTAGTTCAGTGTATACGTTTGATATTGAAAGAGGAATAGTTGATGAAAGTTTTAAATATATTAAAATTAAGTAAAAAATCGTTCCCTACTTTAATTTTTCAAGATATTTTATCTTGAAAAAATGTTTAATATTTTTTTTTATTAGATCAAGAACACCAATAAATTCTTCATCAAAATTAACAATATTACCTTTCAAATCTAAAATATAAATTTCTATTTTTTGAAACCGATTTTTACTCACTGGTCTATATATCATTTTAAGAGGTTTATTCAAAGCACTATTAGAATTATATTGAAATAAAATAAAACTTCATCATAATGAGATAACTCATCAATATCATGTGTAATAGATTCTTCATTATATTACAATGTACTTCTAATATTTTGTTGTTATTATTTAATGATGAATTTTCTCCATAATGTGTATGTATTGTATCAATCACTCCTAAACTTAAATTAAATCTTTATCAAATGAAAAATAATCTTTTGTGTTATTTTAATGTAATCACCATTATTTTCAAACTTTATAATCGATTGAATAAGCTATTTAAATGATTAATGAATAATTTCCTTTTAATTCTTTTTACTATTTTCATTAGAAATAATGCCTTTAATATTTTTTATAAAACTTGTGTATAAATCATTACTTCCTTTGTACCTTTATTTTATAAAAAAATATCTGGTGCTACTTCGTATGAAGCAGGCCATGTTTTATTTATAGGGTTTGCTTCTGTTATAAAATCTCCAATATAGTCAATACCTAAACATTTTGACAAATATTCATCAAAAACATAGACCGATTGAGGCTGAAATATTAATAAAACCATCAATTAATTCAAGAGTTATTTTAGGAAAATCGTAACAATTCAATAAATTTTCAATTTCATTTATTGTGTATATTCCTTTAAAAATTGTGTCCATTGGTATTTCACCATTTCTACCTAATCTAAATCTACAATCTTGTTCTATTTATATAATTTTCATTAGAATTAGGATGATAAATTATTGGTTTACTACTAACTATTGAAAAATCATATTCACTGTTTTCGAAACCTAAATATTTTTTTAATTTTTCATCTAAATTATAATAACAAGGAGATTTAATTGTAATTCTATTAGTTTCATCAGAAAATGATATAATAAGTGGTTCTATTTCTTGTTCAATTGTTCAATACTATATCTACCTGTTTTATATTTATTTTATTCTGTTTAATTTTTATATAACAGTCTGATTCAATATTAATAAAATTGTTGCCTTTCAAAACTATTGAATAGAGACCTAAAAGATGATCACCATCATCCAGGGCCGGCGAGGAGGGTGGGGCAGTAGGGGCCAGAGCCCGGGGCCCGGACCTCCGGGAGGGCCCGTTGTCCGAGGCGTATTTAGGCATAGCCGCACAGGCCCTGTAGACCCGGGCCATATTATCGTCCGTTTGCTCAAAATTAAGCAACTATCTATAATATATACCTACTATATTGTACACAATACGCAACACAGAACGCACATAGATAACAAAACAAACGCGCATTCAATGGGGTCCGATCGGTATAATCGCGTAGTGTTAGTTTTTATAAATGGTTAATATATATATAATAGGTATAGTCGTAAATTCCTAAATAAGACCGTCGACCGACGACCGATAACGACCGACTGTATCAAATAATAAATAATAGTTCGATCATTCTTTCCACGTATTAGTTGTAAGATGCGTTTACATAATATACATCGCGTTATAAAATTATCGTTTTGCTTTTTTTTATAATTTTGATATTACGATTACGGAATACGCGAATTGTGTGTAATTTTGTGTTTTGCTAGTACATATTTGAGTACCTAGTTATATAAATTTTATTATAATGAGTTATAAACACAAATCTGGTGCGCAAAAAAAGAAAAGAAAGGATTACAGAGACAATGAAGCAAAAAAAGGACAGCTATCACTCGGGCAATATATTAAACCTTCCACAGCTTCGACTGAGTTACCTATACGTCTATTGTAAAATCAAGCCCATACAAGTGAATGGAAGGTAAGGGTAACAATGTAATTATAATTGATAGTAATAGCACTAATTTAAGTACAGTTATTCATATAAATGAGGATATAAACAACTGAAACCGATAATGTTACGAAAAATCGGTTTCTTCGCCGCGGCTACAGACATATATAATATTTTGATATTGGTGATCCCAATTTTGACATAGATTGTGACTTGAAGTATCCCCATATTCCAAATCCAGAAAGCTTTCCTGTGGATTCTGAAGGTTTTAGTGTGCCAACATCGATATTTAAAAAGAAACTTACCAATAATGAAATGATTACGAGAGATTGGCTAGTTGGAGTAAAGTGAAGCAAGCATTTTACTGTTTACCTTGTAAACTATTTAGCACATTGCCTCAGTCACAGCGTTCCGCGTTGGCACTTCCTGAAGGATTTTCTACAGCGAAACGTTGGAAAAAGCTGCATGATAAGGTCCCTGAACACGAAAATAGTTCAGTACATAAAAAAAGCTACGTTCAATGGAAATCAGAGATCTTTAAAATAAAGAAAGACAAATCCTTGTCAGGTATTTTATTAAAATCGATCAACAGTGATAAAGAAAAGTGGCGTGAGCTCTTAAAGCGTTTAATTAAGGTCACTTTGTTTCTGGCCGAAAGAGGGCTGGCTTTTCGAGGGGATTCTGAAAAAATCGGTGAATCATCTAATGGGAATTTCTTGGGCATCTTAGAACTACTCGCTAATTATGACCCAGTTTTGAATGAACATTTAAATAAAATTCGCCACTTTCAAGAAAGGGAGATAGAATGCAAGTGCATTACCTGTCCCATGACATTCAAAACGAATTCATAAGTTTATGTGCTGCTGAAGTAACAAAAAAAATTCTTGAAGAAAGAGAAAAGCGAGGTACTACTCTGTAATTGTTGACGCGACACCTGATTCTGCTCATGTAGAACAGACTGTTATACTAATAAGATATGTTAATTTAACTGAACAGGTAGAAAATCAACAATACCAAGTGGAAGAACGACTACTATGCTTGTAGATTGTTCCAATAAAAGTGGAAAAGCTATAGCAGACCTCATTATGAGTAAATTGAAAATATTTAAAATTCCATTAGAAGACTGTAAGGGCCAAGGGTATGATAATGGTAGTAATATGAAAGGTGTATACAAAGGAGCTCAAGCTATTATACTCAGAGCTAATAACGAGGCTATTTACTCAGCTTGTACTTGTCACTCTTTAAATCTATGTGGGGAACAAGCAGCAGAGAGCTGTCCAGCGGCTATTACTTTTTTTGGAGCCATCCAAAATTATACAATATCTTTAGTTCAAGCCCCCAAAGATGGGAAATCTTAAAAAAAAAATACCTTCCTCTCTTCATTCAATGTCAAGAACACGATGGTCAGCAAGAGTTGATAGTGTAAAACCAGTCGCTGCACATCTTCCAGCTATATTAGAAGCCCTTGAAGATTTGAAGCTACTAAGCTTGACATCAGAATGTCGTCGAGACATACAGGGATTAGAAAAGTACTTCAAAACTTTTAACTGCCTTCTCCTAGCTTCTATTTGGTTCAAGATCCTAAAGTCAATAGACATTGTAACCGTGTATTACAATGTAAAAGTGGTACTTTGGATGTTGCCTCGAAAAATTTGAGTTCATTGATCGAAGACTTACACAAAATACGGAATGAGGGCTATGATAATATACTTAATGAAACTCTAATAGTGGCTAAAAATATAGGTTGGCCTCAATATTTCGAAGAAGAATTAAAAAGAACTCGGAAACGAAAAAGACATACAGATGAAGATGACGAAAACGAAAATGCAGATGATGATCAAAGAACTAAATTCAAGAATGATGTTTTCAATATTATCCTAGATAGTGTTATAGGAGATATGACAGTTAGGTTCGAATCAGTACATTCTCTGTGTGAAAGATTTTCCGTGCTATGGTTGAATAAAGAAATGACCATAGACCAGATTCAAGAAAAAACTACTAGGCTGGTAAAACAATATCCAAAGGATTTAGGAGATGAGCTTATAGATGAACTTCAAAGTTTAAAACTTATATATTCAGCCAACTTTGGTGAAAAGACACTCTCACCTTGGGATCTTCTCAATGCTATAAAAACTTCAAATCTGGAAAATTTATTTCCTAACCTTACTGTGGCTCTAAGGATATTTATCACAATTCCTGATACAGTAGCAAGTGCAGAACGCTCTTTCTCTGTATTAAAAAGAGTAAAAAATGTTTTACGTGCGACCATGTGTCAAAACAGGCTATCAAGCTTAGGAGTCTTGGCAGTGGAAAAAGAACTGGCTAAAAACACCAACTTGGATGCTGTTATCGATGATTTTGCTATGAAAAAGGCCAGAAAGGGAACATTTCATCCAACTTAAATATTAAGTACCGCTACTGTATTAAAATGCTATACAGCTATATAAATCTCAGTAAAATAAGTATATATAAGTGACGGGGCCCGGAAATAATCAGCCCTGGGGCCCATCAAAGCTCTCGCCGGCCCTGCCATCATCATTGTGAATAGGTTGTTAAATGAATACAACCCTTTTAACTTTTATAAATACCATTTATAAAAGTAAATTTATTTTTTATTTAAAATTAAAATCATGTCTTGTTTTACCATTCTTTAACATTTTTTCACAATTATAAATAAGATTCAATCTTGTTTCCGAACTTGTATTATACCATGTTATTTTGTTTTCTGTAAATTCATTTGTATATCTATCTGGTAAATTTAACATAAATTCATCGTTTAATACAACTGTTAATCTTTTCCAAACTTTGTATCAATCATTATGAACTTATTTACTTTGTATGGTTTTCCTTGTTCCAAATCATTAAATTTTATAAATGTATATCCATTGTTCATTTTATTTAAAACATCTTTAAAGTTTTCCATTTCCATTTCTTATTTATATTAGAAAATATAAATTTTTTTTTATTTTCAATAATTTTTTTTAAAAATTTTCTATTTAAAAAATTTTTTTCAATATAAATATAAAAAATGAACGAAACTATATTTTGTCTTAAATGTAAAATTCAAACAAAAAATATTAATACAACTAAAATTCAAACAGTTAATGGTAGATGGAGAATTTCATCAAAATGTTTTAAATGTAACACAAATAAAAGTAAATTTATAAAAAATCCTACAGTTGGACATAATATTTCCAATAAAAAATTAAATGATACAGATAAAATGATATTAGCTAAAGAACTTCATAAACCAGTTAGAAAAAAATTTCCTAAACGAAGAATTTTTACTAAAGGTATTGATGATTTATGGGCTGCTGATTTAGTTATAATGAGAAATTATTCTGATGAAAATAAGGGTTATTCTTATATAATAACTGTTATAGATACGTTTTCAAAATTTTCTTGGGCTTTAGAACTCAAAAAGAAAGATGGAATTAGTGTTTCAGAAGCATTTAAAAAAATAATAGAACAAGCTATATCACAAAATCATCATGCACCAAAATTACTTCACACAGATAAAGGTTTGGAATTTGAAAATAAACATTTTAAAAAAATTTTGCAAGAATATGGAATTAAAATGTATCACACCCAAAATGAAGAAAAATCGTCAATTATTGAAAGATTTAATAGGACATTAAACAGTAAAATGAGATTACATTTTGAAGTTACAAATTCTAAAAAATGGATTAAAGTTTTAAAAAGTTTAGTATATAAATATAATTTCGAAGACATACATCGATCTATTGGTATGAGACCTTGTGAAGTAAATAAATCTAACGAAGATGTTGTTTTTCACAAATTATTTTCTACAAAAAACAAACCTAAACCAAAAATTAAATTTAGTGTAGGTGATAGAGTAAGAATAACAGCTTTTAAAAAAACATTTGGTAATAAATATAGTAGTAATTTGAAAGAAGAAATATTTATAGTTAATGAAATTTTAAACACAAATCCTATTACCTACAAAATTATAGATTTAAACAATAAAGAGATTATAGGGAGTTTTTATAACCAAGAGTTACAAAAAACAAAATTTTAAATGATATCTATAATAGAATCTTATATTTCTTTGAAATATAAGAAGGAAAATATACTATAAAATATTTACGGTTTCAAGCCCATGATTATGAAATTATAAAGTTGGGAGACACGGTGTCTCCCAACTCATTAGGATATCATATTCTAGTAGCCGTATGGTATTGTATCATAATCTGGTAATATTATTCTTTTATCATAACCAAACGAGAATTTTTTTGTAACTTTCTTATTAACTATATTTTTAGTAAGTGTATCGCGTGTTATTTGATTATATTCTAGTTCTATATTACTATCTTTATTTTTTTGTTCAATTAATTTTATCATTGATTCACCGTTAAGTTTTAACAAATTTTGATAATTCAAAGTAAATCCCTTTATAACCGTTTGATGTTTATTATCGTTTGTTTTATAATAATAACTTTTAGGACCTGTAGATGCCCAATCTGTAATATGTACATTTTCACCTAATTCATCAGTCCATTCTCCCAACATTGTTCCTGTTTTAATTTTATTAACACTGTTATCTATATAGAAAATAGAATCGGTATCAAAATAAGCTACAGCTCTACCTAATTTATCTAACATTTCATATAATCTTAATCTTGCACTAGATGTTGTAAATAAAGCTATTAATATATTTGTATTATGAAAATTCTCAACGTAATAATCTTTATAATTATAACACATTTGTATCATATTGTCGTTTAATATTTTTATATTGATATTTTCTAATCTATCATCTAATAATATTTTATAGAGTTGTTGTGGATCTGTAACAAACTCAGTTTTTTTCATTTTTTGTCGTTGTCCAAATTTTCCCCATAAACTATTTAAACACAGCTTTGCTACAGCTCTCCTACCTGGATTATCACCTAATTTTAATTTATCTAATAAAATGCCCATTTTATCGAAAATTGTTTTTATATACTCATCATTACAACTATAATATGTTTTGAACTTTCTAATTTTATTTTTATAAAATTATCTACATAATCTTTAAATAAATCTGTTGATTTCTCTTCAAAATGCCACACTTCATAAATTTTTGTTATAATATATCCTTTTTCCAAAGCTTTATTAACTTCATCTGTTGTCCATGTTCCTATAATTTGTCTTTCATTTTTAGAATGATCACATCTTTGATTTTGGTCTACAGCACATTTATAACACAAAGGAAATAATAACTTTTCACTTTTTTCCATTTTTATTTTAACTGGAAGTACAGGATGATAAAGATTTCTTGGAGGTAAAATTTTACATTTAATTAAACCAAACCAGTTTTTATCATATTTTTTTGGATTAAATATTTTTACGGGATGTCCTTCAGGATAATAATCATAATAATTCACAGTTGGATATAAACTACATACATCAATGTAATGCATTTTTGTGTTTTTACCCTTAATTTTGTCGCATTTGTTCTACCTCCAATGAAAGCATCTCTAGGATTAATAGGGTCAGCTATATCAGCTTTTTTCATTTTTTTGTATGTAGTGCTATTCATCCAATCACATTCCCATTGCTCAACAAGATTATAACCAGCTTTTTTTATTGCTGTACTTCTTTCAATTGTTTTTTGATACAAATCATCCATTGTTTTATGGTTTATATTATTTATAGTTTCTCGATCTTTATAACATTTAGTACAACCGTGCCAAAAACATCCATGATATTGATAAAACATTTTTGATTTATTATCAAATCCATCTACTTTAGCTCCTGCTATTATTATTTCGTTCCCATTTAATGCATGTGAGATATTTTTATTATTAAAATGTTGTAACCACGTTATCGATTGTTTTGAATAATTTTCATTTTTTTCTTTATCTAAAACAGCTATAGTATCTTCTAACAAGTATTTTGATCTGTAAATACTCATACAAACGCCTGCTATAGTTGTATAGCAAAAAGGATCAATGCTAGCTATATCCAAAAATTGTTTTCTTAATTCTAAACATCCTCTTCGTAAAATATCTACATCTGAATTACAGTAAGCCTCTAATTCTTCTTTAAAATTAAATATATAATTTTCATTAATTTTATCATTATGCCATTTTTCAAATTCTAGTTTATTCTCTGGTTTCATTGTTTCAAATCCATAATATTTTTTATCAGGTAATATACCAATATAATTTTGATTTTCTACTGTATTAAAGAAATGCGGAAAGTAACCTTTTTTCAGTTCTTTGAGGCCAAACGTTTTGGGAAAACTACTGAGAGGGCCTTGAATAAAATTAGAACTATCTATTATTCTTATTTTTAAATATTTAATTTCTAATAACATTTTGTACCATTATAAATTGTAAATGGTTTCAGAGTGTTATCGACCAAGTATTTTAATATAAATTGTGAATCGTATCCTTTTGCGTAATGTGCTATAAATGTATAACCCCTATATTCCTCGGATATTACATGTTTACAAAATTCTTCATTTGTATCAAACATAATTTTATTTCCTTCAAAATCATGAGCAATTATTTTATTTGCGATATGAGTTCCTGTTTCTTGTTGAGCTTCATAATCAAAAAACAAATATTTTTCTGTATAAGTACATTTAAATGGTTTATTTGTACCTCCACAATTTGTACATCCTACTAAGCATTTACCTCCTTTTGCTAATCTACGTTGCATATAACATTGATGTTCATTTATTTTCACTTCTTCTAGACAATTTCTACATTTACTATAACCACAATTATGTTCCCTATCTCTAAACAATATGCTATTACAATCAATACATTTATATACATAGGCACATACATATTCGTGATTATCTAAACATTCTTGATTATAACAATATCTATTACATTTTTCACAATATATTTTATTTTTTGTACTAATTGAATGTTCAAATCTCTCACCATAATATGTACACAATTTACATATATTTTTATTTTTACCACATTTATGTTTATCTTCATTTTGATATGGTTTATCGCACTTATTACAATAATAACACGATCCGTAGAAAGCTTTAGCTGATTTAATAACATCAAAATGATTACCATTTTTATACAAATAAATTTTAGTTTCTTTATCCTCACCCTTATAAATTAAAGTATTTAAATTTTCAGCACAAATAACATTTATTTGAATATCTAGTGCAAGTTCCACATTCTTAATATCATTCAATGTAAATCCTTCTTCGTTATATTCTGGTAACATATTACATAATTCTAAAGCTAAATCTTTTTGAATTTGTCTACCTATCTTCAATTGTTTAATTTTATTGGGATCTAATTCATGACCTAAAATATTGTTTGTCTGAGTAGATAATGCAACAACAATAGCTCTCGGACAACATAAATTATCATCGTTATTAATCTCAATAATACTTCTTTTTGTTTTTATATTTTCTGATAAATTAATTATTTTAGTTCTCCTTGAACCTCTTGGTATTTTCACTAATTGAACTTGAAAAGTAGTTTCTGTTATATCAATTGTTTCAGCTGAAGTTAATATGTTAACAATAATTGATTTTAAGTTTGTTAAAAAATTATCAGATTTCATGCCAGTAGATATAGTATTTTTTAAATTTGGATTCATCACTATAATATTTATTTGATCACCTTTTTCATAACTTGAATTTTTTTGGACAAGTTTTAACATGGAATCTAGAGCTTTATGTACATAATCAATTTTGTATTTTGCATTACATAGTTTTAGATCTTTTATTAAAGCTTCTCTAAACCGAATTTTATATTCAGCTTCATGTATTTTAAATTTCTTTTGGATTTGTTTATTCATTTGAATTATATCTATCAAATCATAAACATCTGATGTTTTTTCTAATGAACTATTAAAATAATTTTCTTCAGTGAAAATTGTTTTTTCTAACTTCTGAAATGGATTATTGTTTAATGAACTATTAAAAACTTCATCCTTGAATATATCTTCTTGAAATTTACGAAAAGGTTGTTGCTTTCTTGTTAATTTAATTTTTTTTATTAAACATTCTTTATTAAGTTTGTAAATTTGTTTTATATCAAAACTTCTAGCTATTGACTTAAGCTCAGAAGTTGTTAAATCGCGAATTGTATGACCTCTCCTAATTCTTGATATAAGATCATTTTTTTTAAGGGTACTATAACCCTTAAGTTTAGCCTCTTTTGCTATTGACTTAAGCTCAGAGACTTTCATATTTTCTAATATGCTTATAGAATTTATATTTGCCATTATTTTATTATTTATTATATTTTTAATTTTTAAATTCAACTTCTTTTTAATACATTTTTGCATTTAGATTTTTATTTTTAATAGAACAATTCTATTAAAAAATGTTTTGGGGATTTTGCATTTCAGATTTTTGAAAAATATTTTAAGTAATTATTGCATTTAAATGTCACGTGTGCTGAAGCCCCCCATAGGAATTATTTTTTAGTATTTTTGCATTTCAATTTCTATGAAAAATATTTTTAGTATTTTTGCATTTCAATTTCTATGAAAAATATTTTAGGAAATATTGCATTTAAATGACAGTGTACCATAGTGATCCCTATATTACTTAGGTCTTATGCTTGTATTCAACAAATCTTTTTCTCGTAGCGCTTCCATATATTTTTCCCTATTAAAATCAACAGAATACTGATAACCCTCTTCGGTACTTAAGTCAATTAGTAGTTCTTTTCCTTCAACTAGTGTTGTATCGTTATGTTTATCACTAATTTCCTTATTTAATTCAGTATCCTTGCTTTCAACTATTTCGGAATTTATTACTTTATTTGACACTGTTAACTTTTTCAACTTTTTCTGTTAGCAATTTTTCGCTTTCAGTTAAAATAATATCTTTTCAACTCATTAATCTATAGTCATATCTTTAATCAATTAATTTAAATATATAGGATTCTCAATAAAATTCTCAAATTTAATCGACACACTAATGTAGAATTATTTTATAGCACGTAATTATTTATTTCGCTAATTTAATTTATTTAATATCTATTAATAGTAGTAGTCTTATGTAGCTATGAGCACAGTCGGTCAGTCTAGGTTTTTTTACATCCTCAAAAATCACCTTAAAATTAGCTTATTTTAACATTTTTTACATCAAATTTTAGTTACTTTTTTGTATACAAATTGTATACAATTACATCGATATTTTATATAAAATTACATATATTTTACACCACATAAAGTTATCAATTTTCAATTACAATTATACATTTTTCAATTACAACTATACATAACAATTATACATCATTCAATTACAATTATACATTTTTCAATACATATCATAAATAAATTGCAAACAAATAACAACCAAAGTATTTTCATTTTCTACAACCTAAACAGCATTTTACTATCTCATCTATATAAGATAGGTAAGATATGCCTTTGTAAGTTTGATTGTTTATTACCATGTATTAAAGGCCTTTTTTCAAAAAGTCCGTCTTTCATTTTAGGACAATGGTAATATTTAGTAATATTTCGTAATACTAAGTTTTAAACATCAAATAGAACATTCTAGAAGATTTTTTTCTCTAGATTTGTACACCTTGTTTCCAAATTATGTAATTATTATGTAATATTGCATCATGTTTTTCGGGGGCTATAAGTACAACCCACGAGTGAATTTTAAGTCATTCGTTGGTGGACAGTAGCCGTTTTTAGTCGTCCAAATTGACATGACAGTGAATTGATGCTGAAGAACTTATGGACAAAATTTCGACTACAATCAATGAATCAAATATGGCGGCTTCAACACCAAAAGCTGCTGAATATGAATACGTAGATGAAAAATGTTGTGAATATATAAGTAAAGTATTAAATAAATCTGATTATTATTTTATTCCGGCGAGAAGTAGAAATCCGTGGATTACTCTAGGTATTATTGAGTCTATTAAAGTCAGAAATAGTCTATTTAAAAAAAAATTAAAAAACGAATTAGCTAAAGCATATAAATCAAAAATAGTACATTTAATTAAAGTTGCAAGAGAAAATTATTTTAAAGAACAAATCAATGTAGTTAATAAAAATAATCCAATAAAACAATGGGAGTTGTTATATTATTTCTTAAAAATTAATAAATATAAAGATGATGTCGAAATTGAGTGTAATGAATTAAATGACCATTTCGTTAATATTGGTAGTGATTTAGCTTCAAAAATACCTTTTTCAAAAACCAAGTCAAAAATTAATATTAATCATAATTCTATCTTCTTTGAACCAATTTGTGATGAAGAAATAAAATTTAAAATTAGTTCATTAAAAAATAGAACATCACCAGGCTCAGATAATGTAGATGTTAAAAGTTTAAAAGATGATAAAGACTCAATAGCAGAATTATTTAATCTATTTATTAATACAAATTATTTTCCTCAACAATTAAAACACGCAATAATAATTCCTATATATAAAAAAAATGGACCAAAAGAAGATGTCAATAATTATCGTCCAATTTCTTTAATTTCAAATGTCTCTAAAATTTTTGAAAAATGTATTTATTCAAGGATAGTTAACTTTATTGAAAAAAATAAAATGCTTTCTAAATCACAATTTGGTTTCAGAGAAGGTAAAAATACAGAAAAAGCAATTTCAAAATTAATATCGCTACTTAAAACAGAAAAAAACTGTAAAATGGTAATTTTTTTTGCCTTAAAAAAAGCTTTCGACACAGTAGACCATAATATATTAATAAGGAAATTGGATAATATGGGTATAAGAGGAAACACCTTGGAACTATTGAAATCATATCTTAAAAATAGAACATGTTGTACAAAAATTAAATCAAAATTATCTGAAACCAAAACTATTAATTATGGAGTACCCCAAGGGACCTCTCTAGGTCCTTTGTTGTTTAACACTTATATTAATAGTTTACCTGAAATTAAAGTCAATGGTGAATTAGTATTATTTGCAGACGATACAGCATTGGTTGTTGAAGCTGATAACCATACTGAATTATATCAAAAAGCTAATGAAGATTTAATTAAAATCAGAAATTGGCTTATTGAAAATAAATTGTCTTTAAATATCTCTAAAACACAATACATTGATTTTTCTGAAGCGAACTCATATAATGAATTAATTATTCATAACTTTCTGTGTACAAATGTTAATGAATGTTGTTGTCCTAAATTAGAAAAGGTGTATGAATATAAATATTTAGGATGTATAATTGATCAAAAACTAACATTTGACACTCAATTTAATGAAATAGTTAATAAAATAAATAACAAAAAGAACTTATCAATATTCTATATATTAAAAGAAAAAAGTTTCAAAAAATCAATATATACTCAGCATTAATTCAATCTAACTTACAATATGCAATAAGTATCTGGGGGGAAAAAGACAAATTAAATAAACTTCAAGATATAGTAAATAATATCACTACTAAATTCAAAATTGAAGATATAGGACCCGTGCATGACTTACTAATGCATAGGTTAAAAAAGGAATATCATAATTTGTATTATCGAATCCTAGATTATTATGAAATATTTAAATACTAAATTTACTCACTTAATAAATCCTGACTTTAATGTTTTACATATCTTACATTTTGCAGACAGTCTTTTCCTATTATTCTTAGTTATTATTATATGACGGTTAACATTTTCTGTTTTTTGTTTACACTGAAGACAATATAGCTTATTCATTTATAAAGAAAAAAAAATATATACTATCAATACTTGGTGATAATCGCAAGACCAGCTTGCAAAATAGCAAGCATAATAGTGATAATATTTATTTTTTGAGGTTATAATAATGATAACAAAATTTCCTGTTCGTATACAGTGCCATTGATATCATAAATTTTATAAAAATTAACATTTGACTTAAAAACTTTTTCAACTGTAAATATTTCTTTAGACCAATTTGTTTTCAATTTATTTCTATATACATCATTTATTGAAGATAATCTAACCCTATCATTTATTTCAAATTTAGGCTTAGAATTACTAATATCATAGTTATAAACAGTAGACAGTAGATCATTTTCATTTTTCTTACTTACATCAGCAGGTTTCATTTTTATTGTTCTATGGCATGTATTATTATATGTCTTAATAATCTTTGGTAATTCAGTAATCCACACATTGCTTAAGTAAAGTACTTTTTTTAACTTATCACCTAATGTTCTGTTAAAACGTTCTATTATAGATGCCTTTTTATCGGTACCTGTGCTATACATTGTTATGTTATATTTATTTAGTATTTGCTTTAAATCTTTATTATAGAATTCCTTACCCTTATCTACATGTAATTTTTTAGGTACATTATGTTTAAATATTTGAGAAAATGCTTCTGATACCTCCAACCCTGACTTTGATTTCAAAGGTATTGAATAAACATATTTAGAAAAGGTATCGATAACATTAAGTATATATTTAAAACCATTATTAGCCTTATACAATGTCTTATGATTATCATTAACTTTAATTTCATTATGTTTATTCCTTAAATTATAATTGGGATCACTATTTTTAGATTTCGGTCTATAAAAACAGTACAAATCAGCTTGCCAAGTATCATTTATGCCTCTTTGTATAAAATGTCTTGTTTCAAAATTTTTTCTAGCTGGTTTAAATAATTCATAAGCTTCTATAAGTTCTGGTAACTTTGATATATTATTTTTGTTTGTGTTACATTTTCTGCATACTGATAAACGTCTATATTTATTATTCTTTTTAATAAATTCAGGAATACCTATACTTCTAGTTTGAGATTTACATTTTCTACAATAGTCCATTTATTTAAGATATATTTAACTACATTTATTTATATATTTTCTCTAATTGTATTATTAGCAAGATCATAAAAAAATTCAGTACCAGATACTAAACAAATATAACAAATGGTATTAGCAGGCACATCTTCGTTGAAATCTGCATGTAAGATAATACTTGTTTTAGATCCAGAAATCTGTGATGGTTGCCTGCTCATATTAATTACAAAAAATGGTCTGGTATTTTTAAATTGTTGTGGAGTTATATACATTAATGATAAATCTCTATGTGATCTATTATAAACATTCTTATAATCCATTAACATATCATAAGCAATACTAAATTTTTCTTTTTTAAAATCTAAATTCATTAATTCTTCTGGATACCTAAGACTGTCAACATCCAACCAAATATTTTTTAAATTACAATGATTAAACTGTATTGGATCTTTCAGTTGATTATCTAGTTTATCTGTTTGGAAAGCTATAATAGCAAACACAGGATTATGGACATTCCTATACATATTTGTTATGTCTTTGGTATATGTATTACCAGAAAGATTACGATCTTCTATACATTGCCATGATTTGAATCTAAACATATATTCATTTTTCTGGGACAATAAAGTTAATTCATTTATTAACTTAACTTTATTCATATCATCATAATTCACATATGGAATTCTAATAATAAACTCTTCAATAATAATTTTTCCTACACCCGCCAATTCATTTTCATCATTTTTATCTCTAAATAAAGCATCATTATCTCAATTTCTTAAAAAATTTAATTCAAAACCTCCTTTATAAACTGGACATGTTATATCTTTAAAAAATCCTAAACATAAATTAGATAATTTACCAACTGCATTAAAACTACCACCACCCGTACATTTTGACTGATATCCACTATTTATAGTGGGCCCACTAAGATCTGCAGAATAACTAACTGTACCTTTAATTAAACTACATGGACCAACATTATCAATCATATCTAATTGTCTACTATGCTTTTTAAGCAAAATCCGTTTAAAGATATATCCAACATAATTATCAATTAATAATATATTTGTACCTTTAGGATAATCAGTACCATCAGCTTGTACAACCTTGCCAGAAATTTGATATTTTGCTTTTTTAATATTTAAAAAACCATTTTCCTCTCCTATAATAAAAGTTGTTATTTGATTAACAGAATTAATATTTGATAAAGATATAGGAATATATATGTTATCTTGTTCACGGGTAATAGCATGATCATATTTGTTAAAATATTTTCCATTTATAAGGAAAAAAATTTAATAAACTTTTATAATTTATAATTCTGAATAAAATCTAAACATAAATGACCACATATAGGTGAATCAGTATAATTTTGAAGATGTTCAGTGGTATAATATAAATTATCTTTTCCTAAATAATTTACAACTTCTTTAGGCGGAGGGGAATCTCCAAAAGAGTCAAAATATACTTTTTTATTATCATTTTTTAACCAGGCCACCCAATGTGAACCAGGTTGATTAGAATTATTTAAATTTAATATTCCACATTCATTTTTCCAAGGTACTGTTGGTAATTCATTTTTCATAAAAAAACCTCTAAAATTCTTAATATTTTTTCCTGCATTAATAATATCATAATTAGTTAATGGTTTAATTAATTTTTTTTTTTAATCCTGAACCAATCTGTAAAGTCTTAATATTTTTAACATTTTCTTCCATAGCTTTATTATGTCTTTTTGCCTCATCTCGTTTTAATCTCTTATCTTTTGCATCAATAACAGTATTTGCAATAGCACTAGCACCTCCAGCTAATGCACTAAGAGCACCTATACCTGCTATGATAAGAGGTAAAAAACCACCTACTTTATCTTTATTTCCAAATTGAGATTTTGTAATTTTTAATCTCACACCTTTTTTGTCTTTCTTAGCTTTAGTTAGCTTACTTTTTTGTCGATCAGTTAAATTAAATTTGTTTTTTCCATTACCAATCTGTGTGTGCTTTAATTGAATAACTACATCAATCTTGTTTTCATAAGCTTTTACAAGCTTTTTTACTTGAGAATCATTCAAATCTAAATTCATTTAATACAAATAAAATTTATTAAAAATTAAATAAATCCCATACCAAAATATCTCTTTGCTTTCATTGTATTAGCGGTTATTAAAGCAGCTGTTTTTTCACCTAAAGATGCATCTGGATTTAAAAGTCTATCCCATGCTTTATTTTCCAAAATCTTATCTCCAATATGTCTTGTTTTAATATCTTTATATTCTTTATAAAAATAATCATGTTCCATTGCAGCTTTATCTAATTCATTTATTGGTTTTCTATTTTTTTCTAAATCAGTAAATGGACCAAGATAATTAAATCCAGGTCAATGTATTTCTGGCAAAAATGTACTATTTAATAGATTATTCATCAAACTTGAACCTTCCACTATTTTTTCAGGTAAACTAGTTACATAAGATATTAAAAATTCAACCCCTCTAGGAGTAACTGCTAATTTCTCCAATTCTGAAGTAAAAAAATGTACAATACCAATTTTTTCATTATCAAAATTATTATTACCTGCTTTTTCTTCACTGGCAATAAAATATAATCTCTTTAATAATTCACTTAAATTATGTATATATTTATACTCAATAGGATTTTCTGAATATTTTTTTAAACCACCTCCTTCTGTTTCTTCTCTCTTGGTTTTCATTTCTTTCCAAATAAGAGAAATCATTTTAAGATATTTTTCCCCTTTACTTGACTTAACTCTTCCTGTATCTCTATCATTGTTTTGATATAATGAATCAGTACTAATTAATATTTCTTTATAATTATTTAAATCTTTTGGTGTGTAAAACTCTGGTGAAGCATATATAGAATAGCATAATAATCTAAATAATCCGTCTGTTCCTTCATATGTTTTTTCATTTACAATTATATTATCATCTTTAAAATTTACTACATCTTTCCCAATCATATAATTATTATTAACTTCATTATTATATATACCAAAATGGCTATCTTTAGCACGAGGTAGATATTTGGTTGTATTTGGGCCTAAAGTTATTACATTTTTTGGTTTTGGTGACAAATTTTTTCTAATTGGTGATCTAATTTCTAGAGGTGATTTAGTATCTAAAGTTGGCTTAATTGGAGTATTTTCAACCTTAATATTTCAGGTCTTCTTAAAGGTACTAACATTTTTTGAATATCTTCATCAGTTTTAATATTTATTTCTTTAACTTCATTAACTGCATTTACAATATTTTTCAATTCATTTGTTACAGGTCCAAATGATTTCTCTTTTTCCTCTTCAATATATATGTTCCTTAAAGCTGCATTTTTATATTGCTTCTTCAGGTTATCTTTAAGTTTAATTATTTCGTCTGCTTCCTTAACTGTCATTATATTACCTCCTTTTTTATTAATTAATTTTAATTTTTTTATCTCTTTAAAAAGATTATATCCTATTTTTTTTGTATCCATTTAGTATGAAAAAATTTTTATTAAACATCTAAAAAATTTGAGTTTGACATTCAAATATTGGCGTTCGACGTTCAAATATCGACGTTCGACGTTCAAATATTGGCGTTCGACGTTCAAATATCGACGTTCGACATTCAAATATTGGCGTTCGACGTTCGACATTCAAATATTAGCGTTCGACGTTTCACGTTTCGTTTCATTTTATTAACTTAAATTTATTATAAATTTTATTGTTCGTTAAATTTATGGATATAAACCCAAATTCTAGCTTCCAACAAGCTAAGCATAAAGATTTAAATTTATCAAATTCAATAACATTACTTATTAAATCCTTCCAAATTTTCTTAGTATAAAAATCTAACTGTTTGAAAATAATTAAAAAATTACAATTTTGTCTGATTGTCTTTAAATCTAGTAAACCATAATTCTGACTTATATAAATACATGAAATATTTTTTGACCTAGATCTTATAAAATAGTCTTTCATCATATCCTGTTTATCTAAAATATAATCATCAAAAATAACTAAACTATTTGATTTACAGTCATCAACAGATATTATATCCTCATTAGTAATAAATGCTTCAATTTTGTTAACATAAGTAAATACTTCTTTCATTTTTTCATAAACAGGTTGATTAATATTTTTTGTAAAAACATAAAGATTATCATAATGAATCCAATATTTAGTAACAATATTAAATATTAAATTAGTTTTTCCTGATCTAGATGGGCCTATAATTAAACATCTTACAGGTTCTGGAAAAAGTGAAATTGATCTATTATCTCTTTCAAATTCATATGTAACTACATAATTATCCATTTAATATAAGAAAATTAAATAACCTTCTTATAAAAAAATTTTTTCTATTAAATTTTTCTCTTATTAAATATATAAATATATAAAAATAAAAATGGATTTAATAACACGATTAAATAAACAAGGTTACAAATATGAATATATCAAACTATCAGACCTAATAATTGATGAGAAGTATAAAGCCACTAATTTCGAAATTATTAACACTAAATACGGTAACAGAGTATCTGTTATACTAAATAATAAATATAACTTATTTTTACCTAATAGATTAATTAAAACTATTTCTGAAAATTTATATGAAATGAGTTTAGATAAATGGAATCTAGATGAGTGGTATATACAATGTAAAGGAAATAAAATACTTGATAATGGATTTATATATTACTTTATTGAATTTCAATCAAATTCACCAAACAGGAAAAACTTGTTGTTACAATTAAATTCACAAGGTTTTGAATATGAATATATAAATTTATCCGATTTAAATATTAATGAAGCGTATAAGATAAATACATTTAAAATGATTACCACTAAATATTGCAATCAGATTTCTGTCATATTAAATAATAAATATAAATTAATTCTACCCCATAGATTTAACAATATTATCTCTCAACAAGATATAGATGATTATAACAATAATTTTAAGGAAATGTCTTTGATCTATAAAGGTAAAAAAAATATTGAAAACGAAAAAACATTTCCTATCATAGAATTTGAATAACTTATTAAAAAATTTTTTTAATATAAATGATGTTATTTAAAATAAAAAATGGATCTATTCATTTAGAACATTATATGCATAATGAAAACCAAAATATGTCCATTGGACTATATGCTTTGTCTTTTAGCAAATCTGATAATATAATTAAAATAGAAAAAGATTGCCAAATAACAATTAACAATGACGCAATTAGCATCAAAAAAGGCCAATATACTAAAGAACAACTAAATAAATTAATCAGTCCCTTAGTTATATATTTTATTGATAAAAAGGTTAAAATTGAATCCTCGTGTTACTATAATCTAGATGAAAACTTAAAAAAATATCTGGGTTTCAAAGATATTGAATTTATAAGAACAAGTAACAAAATAATGATTTACTATCCTACTCCAGATGAAAAATATATAAATATTGAAAAAGAATGTGAATTTAGATTAGGTCGAAATGGTCAAATCCCGTTAGGTACAATATTTATAGGTGTATATTCAATAAGTGAAATTGAAAATTTATTTAATTCATTCGGAGCTGAATTTGTGGCTAATTTTCCTAAAATAAGTCTTGAAATAAATAAAAATGTATTAAAAATAACTGCTTCAGTTGGTCTGTGTTTTGATGAATATTTATCAAATTGTTTAGGTTTTGATTACATTGGAGATTTTATTAAAAATATGATTCCTATAAATAAAACATGGCCTAGAGGGAAAGAAATAGAAAAAGGTATTGTGTATAAACCACCTGATATTGTTTATACAGTAATAGGATTAAAAACTCCAACATTTTACACTCAAAGTTTCTTAAAAGATATAAATGGCGTTATTGAAACAAATAATAACAAAACTGTAATAAATAAACAAAATTATACTATTGATCAATTAAATAAATTACTACCATCAAATATAAAAATACAACAAACAAATAACTATATAACAATTACATCTAAGGAATATTATTTAATGGATGAAAATCTAAGGTTCAGTTTAGGATTTGATGATAATTATGTCTATAAGCATATTGGATCAGATATTATACTTGTTAATTATTTTGAAAATATATTTTTGGAAGTACATTGTGACATAATTGAAAAATCCATTTCTAATCATAAAATTGAGCAATATTTGCACGCAGACGATGATATTTTATGTGTTATTAAATGTGATAGCGGAGGCCAATATATATCCAATGACATTAAATATACACCTCTAAATGTAATAGATTTTAAATCTATTAAATTATTTATTACTGATCAAGATGGTAATGAAATAATATGCAATGAATTTGTTGCTTATTTAATCCTAAAAACACTTTAAACTTCTAACTTTCACAAATATTATAAGCATTTAGTCTTATTAATAGTTTTTAAGTGATTAATAAAATCTTCTCTATTTATTCCTATATTATTGTGACCCCATGCTAATGTATCTGTTTTTCCATTAATCAAATGTCTCTTATCATCAAACCAGTTTAATCCTATCTTATTCTGTTTTATAGTACTAATTTCATGTTTTTCACTACGTATCATTATCTGTTCTACATTTTTACATATATTATTTTCTAAACATAATTTATAATCATCATGAGTTATATTATTCTTAACTATATTTTTCTTTACTCCTTTAGCTTTCCTAATACCTTTATTTGAAGCAAATAATTTAATTGAATAAGATTTTGAAGCAAGTCCAATAAAACTTTCAATAATCTTTCCATTCATTTCATCTTTAAACTTTCCCATTACTTTATTATTAATCTGAGGTATACCATAAACATTATGTTTTTCATAATCAGATGTATCATATTCATCAATATTCACTTTCATATCCTCATATAAATCTAATGTTTTAATTTCGCACATTAATGAATCAGTATCATTGTACAATAATTTAATTTTATCTCCATATCTTTCTTTCAGTTTATAAAAATAGTCATATATTAAAACTTTTGAAATCTCCAAAATACATATACCAATATACATGGGTTGATTAAAACAAATTTCTGTTCTATTCATTTCAACAGCAGATAAATTGTTACCAAAAAATGTAGACTTTTTAAAATTCGGTTTAGAAACATATTTTGTATATTTCTCGTCTTCAGATATTAACACTCTTGAAATCTTGACATTTTGAACATAAATATACATCTCCTGCTCTCAAAGACTGCAATAATACCTCATTCTTATTTATCTTCTCATAAAGATTGATAATTTTATTATTTCGATTCATTTATATACAACATTTTTTAATTACATTTTTTCAAATCATGCTAACATTGTCTTTCATACAACTTTTACACCATTTTTCGTTTCTACTAAATTCATTACAAACCAACATCTACAAAAAATCGGAGTTTCAATTCAACATCTACAAATACTGGGATTTCAATTCAACATCTCAATCCAATAAAACTGGAGTTTCAATTCAACATCTACAAATACTGGGATTTCAATTCAACATTTTATTTGTAAATATTTAAATTGTAAACAAATGGTACTTGAGTGATTTTTGTTGAAAAAATTGTTCTATATATCTGTATATATATATATAAATATATATATATGTATAGACTTATAGAGCAATTTGGACGACTAAAAACGGCTACTGTCCACCAACGAATGACTTAAAATTCACTCGTGGGTTGTACTTATAGCCCCCGAAAAACATGATGCAATATTACATAATAATTACATAATTTGGAAACAAGGTGTACAAATCTAGAGAAAAAAATCTTCTAGAATGTTCTATTTGATGTTTAAAACTTAGTATTACGAAATATAACTAAATATTACCATTGTCCTAAAATGAAAGACGGACTTTTTGAAAAAAGGCCTTTAATACATGGTAATAAACAATCAAACTTACAAAGGCATATCTTACCTATCTTATATAGATGAGATAGTAAAATGCTGTTTAGGTTGTAGAAAATGAAAATACTTTGGTTGTTATTTGTTTGCAATTTATTTATGATATGTATTGAAAATGTATAATTGTAATTGAATGATGTATAATTGTTATGTATAGTTGTAATTGAAAAATGTATAATTGTAATTGAAAATTGATAACTTTATGTGGTGTAAAATATATGTAATTTTATATAAAATATCGATGTAATTGTATACAATTTGTATACAAAAAAGTAACTAAAATTTGATGTAAAAAATGTTAAAATAAGCTAATTTTAAGGTGATTTTTGAGGATGTAAAAAAACCTAGACTGACCGACTGTGCTCATAGCTACATAAGACTACTACTATTAATGATTTAACTTAAATTATTCTTATTTTTCTTAATTATTTTATAATAAAAAATATAATATAATATAATATAATTGTTTCCTTTTTTTTTTTTTTTAAACACTTTTTTCCTTAAGGACTTATTCCGGCCTTATAAACTCAATTTTTTTTCAAAATAACACTCACAAAAATTTAAGTAGGACCTAATCTCGCCTAAAATCTCAACTTCAATATAATATCTCAATTAAACACAAGGACTTATTGTCGGCCTTTAAAATAACTCACAAAATATATAGACTTACTGTCTTCAAATAATTCAAAAATATCAGGGCTTACCACACGGCCTATAAAATAATTTCAACGAAGACTTCTATGTCTTAAATAATTTCAACAATATCAGGACTTACTTTCGGCCTTTAAATAAAATTCTCAAAATTTCTCACAAACAAAATGTAAGGACTTGCTACACAGCCTTAATAAATTTCCCCAATATAGACAACAATTGTCCCAAAATAATTCACAAAATGTAAGGACTTACTTCTCGGCCTTAATAAAATTCCAAATGTAGACAACAAACGTCCAAAAATAATTCACAAATCGTAAGGACTTATTACACAGCCTTAATAAAAACTCCCAGAGTTAGACAACGAATGTCCAAAAATAATTAATAAAACGTAAGGACTTACTTCTCGGCCTTAATAAAAATTCCCAAATAATTTCTCAATATAATTCTCTATACACTCAATAATATATTCAACAAAAGGACTTAACTGCCTGAAAAATAATAAATTATTTTATAATAATTTCCCCACAAATATGTGATTAACAATACAATTGTTCAATCAAATCAATTACTGCACAAACTAGGATTGTTTAAATTTTAAATAAACTTAACTGCGAATTTTATTAAACGTGTATTAATTAAATAACCTTTTAAAATTATTTATTTTATTTCGAAATTTATTTTTTTTTTTTTTTACTTCAAAAATAATTTATTATTTTATTTAATTATTATTTACTCAGAATGTTTAACTATTTATTATATATTTTCTTTTTTTTTTTTAAAAAAATGTTTCACTTAATATATACTATGGTCATACACTTTACTATAGGAGACGAACAATGATAACAACTTAATTATATACTCACAACAACGCAGCTGGTATGACAGTAGATTGTCTTGCTGGTACTTCCATCGTTTATAACTGACTGACAATAGTTACTCTCGTACAGGGTCCTTTTCTCGGAGTTGTTGGTAGGTGATCAGACTTCCAACGGTGATTCGATGAAGAATTGCCTCCTTGAATGGATTTAGATCGTAGAAAAATTTTCAGAATTTTTCGAAAAATTTCGAAAAAATTTTTATTTATTTTTCTATTTTCCTAAGTATCTTTTGAGATACCCTGTCCACAGCGCCAATTTGTAACGTGCCACAGCCAGTAGATGGATAAGATGATGGTGATTATTTAAATAACTCGATACGATTGTATAAATTTAAGTGTTTTTATTATTTATTATAAAATACTATTTGTAAAAATATTCTAAGTCCAATTAATTAATTTTATAGCTAGCGAGTTGTGACAATCTTAAAACTAGTGACTGTTCGTGAGTTGGTCAGTTGTTCGTCTGATGAACGCTTGTCCATCAACTCTCCTCGTTGGGTCAGTCCCTGTCCCTGCTTTACTCTGTACAATCGTACATGGTCGTCCTGCGGTTAGGCCTAGCGTGGAATTGTCACACGCTTTTGCACACGCGCCGGATGTCCAGCATATATGTGTTGTTATTGTAACTTGTGGTGTTATTCCATATAACCACACAAGATCTATTCGGACTTTTTTAGAGTTATTTATATACGTAGTCATATATATATTGACGCACGCCACTCATGGTCAAGCGCTCGATGTTTGACGTACTACTACACGCGCAGCGTTATTAGTATCACTATTAATATGACGTACCACTACACGCGCAGCGTTATTACTATTAATATGACGCGGCGCTCGCTCGCGTATTATATAACCATATTTATATTTATACGACGCGTACTATATATGATTACGTACATACTATGATATCAATTAAATAGGTAATTAGGTAAATAGTCACAGCTCGCTACACTACCACGATCAACATTAATGTCACAACTACAACCAAAATCTCTAATGTCACAACTACTAGTACTAGTAGTGATATTAATGTGGTAATTTTTATCTGATAAGATAATGGTGATATTGTGCAACGCACCCGTCCAGTGCGTCTACGCGCGGGAGAGGGACGTTAGTTACTCGGTCAACCGCGACGCGAGACGTTCCATGTTAAATAAATTGTATAACATGAACAAGTGTGTTTTATTTAGTTTTTAGTCAGTACCTATGCAAACCCAGCTCGTCTAAACTTGGACGACAGATCAGGTGTGGGGTCGTGCGTATGGGTACTGTTGTAAACTTTTAGAGTTAACGTGTTTCGTGAGTCGGTAACTCTCTCTGTTCATTTTATTTTCTCTCTCTGATCAACGATCGTAGACCGCGTGTGCGCTAAAATCGTTCGTGTTTTAAGTGCGTATAGTGCGTGTCGTGGCATGGATGGTATATGTGTAATCCGTGTTCGGATTAGCGTATTACCATATTACGGTCTGTATGGACATATTGGTTGTGCCGTGCGACGAAAAAAAAAACCTCGTGGTCGAAATAAAATACGGCGTGTGGCTCAGTGTGTGAGTGACGATATTCGCTCAGTGTGTCAAGTTGTCGAGTGTTCCTGGGAGCTTGTATATTGCCCAATTATTGTGGTGCAATGGCTAATACGGACGACAATGGGATTGATGGTAACACTGAAACGGTATCACAACACCGTCGATGGATTGGTGATATGTCGAACGTGTTACCAGAATTTGACCCGATTAAGTCGATAATAACGATCGATCAGTGGATTGATAAGATCGAGGAATATGCTATCGCTATCATGTACGTGTGGGATGACGTATCAGTGCAACATTTTGCGTTGTCAAAACTCACGGGAGTAGCCAAATTGTGGCGTGACAGTCTACCTCGTGCGGAACGAACGTGGATAGACTGAGTTCAATTGTTAAAGGATAATTTTCCAACTACGTCTATTGAAGATATAGTAAAAATTAAATTAGAAGCACAAAATTACACTCATAAAGCTGGTCAGAACGTAATTGAATATTTTCATGAAAAAATTTCGAGATGCAATCGTGCGAATATGGATGACAATGAGACAATTGGATGGGTAGTACGAGGACTAGGAAACGATGGATACCGTAATTATCTAGGTCCTCTTGAAAGATATAAACGCCCACCAGAATTATTGTCACACTTAATTTCTGCCAGTGAATACATAAAAGACAAAAACGAAAAAGAAGTGAGTGCTAATAATGACAAAAATACAGTAACAGATAAAGAACGATCGGTGAATAATCGAAACGCCACGAAATCGACTGTTATTTGTTTTCGATGTCGAACCACTGGACACACAACAAAAAATTGTAAAAGTAAAACTACGTCACAGATAACTTGTTTTCGGTGTTCCAAAGTCGGACACAAAGCAAACGAGTGTAAAAGTAAGGTAACTTCAGAACATAATAATGTCACCACAAGAAACACTACCGGAAAACAACAGAAATCAGCGGTGTTACAAGTGGCAAATTCGACGGTACAAGATAAGTATTTTAAAAATGCTATCGTGAAAGACACTTGTGTACCTGCATACATAGATATGGGTGCATCGTGTGTAGCGATGAAGAAAAGTGAAGTAAACAAATTAAAAATCACATACGACGCCGAAGTTTGTGATGAATTCATTGGATATGGTTTTGGTCGAGTAAAAACGCTAGGTCGTTTCGAAACTGTTATTTCTATCGATGGCGTTAGTGTTTGCGTAATGGTTAATGTTGTACCGGACGATGTTCAAGAAATAGCACTTTTAGTAGGACATCCGTTCACAGAACAACCGCACATTATGATTACCAGTATGGCGGGCAAATTGAAAGTCGAAGAGATAATACCAAGTGATGCTGTGAATATCGTTTCCAAATCACCAATGTGGGCGAACGATGCCGTTATTATACCAAAGAATCACGTGGGACATATTTCGGTGAATACAAACTTTTACAATGAAGATTTATGTATCGAAGGCGGTATTAGGGCGACACAGCAAATGGTTCCAAGATGCTTGGTCTTGACAGATGACCGAGGTTGTGCCACGATACCAATCCTAAATTTATCAGACAGTGATTATATGGTGAAGAAAGGTGACACGGTGACCAGAGGAGTGATGTTCACTGAATCGGATATCACTCCGACGGCTGAACGTGAAGTAAATACAGAAGCAGTCCAATCGCAAGAAATCAAAAGTGATTTAGATGCCGACGAAGTTGAACGTGTACGAGATCTTTTAAATGAACACAAAGGCCTCATAGCTCGAAATTTACGTCAAGTAGGGTGTACCAATTTGGCAGAAATGAAATTGGTTTTAAGAGATGACAAACCGATTGTGTATCGACCGTATCGTTTGTCTTATTACGAAAGAGAACGAGTTCG
Organism: Sitobion miscanthi; assembly: GCA_008086715.1. NCBI lineage: Eukaryota > Metazoa > Arthropoda > Insecta > Hemiptera > Aphididae > Sitobion > Sitobion miscanthi. The sequence continues at coordinate 34,801,812 of CM017803.1, forward strand.
AAACATGATAGACGAGTTGAAGAATGCAAACATCGTGGGAGACAGCAATTCGGAGTACGCCAGTCCTATACTCCTCGTTAAGAAGAAAATAGGAGACGTACGTATGTGTGTGGATTATCGTGCAATCAACAAGATAACTGTTCCGGACAAGTATCCACTGCCACGGATCGACGATCAAATCGACCGACTTCATGGTAACACTTATTTCACTAGTTTAGATTTATTTTCGGGATACTATCAGATACCAATTAATGACCCTGATACTCGTGCTAAATTATCTTTTGTAACTCCCGACGGTAAATATACGTTTAAACGCATGCCGTTTGGACCTACTAATTGCCCAGCTATATTTTCCCGTATGATTAATACCGCGCTAGGCAAATTATTATATTCGGTGGCATTAGCGTACTTAGACGATATAATAATACCAAGTAAAGATGTAGAAGAGGGATTACATAGATTAAAATTAGTTTTATTGTCGTTAGAGGACGCGGGATTAACTATAAGGCTGGACAAATGTAAATTTTTTATGAAAAAAATCGATTATTTAGGGTTTGAGATAAGTGGACATGGTGTCGAGCCGGGACAGTGTAAAATAACGGCTGTCAAAAAATTCCCTGTACCCGAAAATGTTAGGTCGGTGAGAGGTTTTATTGGCTTGGCTAGTTACTTTCGCAGATTTGTAAAAAACTTTGCAATTATAATCAAGCCTTTGACGGATCTACTGAGTAAAAATAAACGCTATGAGTGGGGAAAATTTCAAAATGATGCATTCGAGACTATTAAAACGTTACTGAGTAGTCGACCCATATTGGCAATATATAACCCGGATGCACACACGGAAGTTCACACTGATGCGTGTATAAATGGTATAGCAGGGGTGTTGATGCAGGTCGGATTGGACAATAAATTACACCCGGTGAGTTATTATAGTCGAAAGACGTCCAGTGAGGAGTCGAAATATCATTCATTTGAATTAGAGGCGTTGTTTATCGTTTGTTCATTAGAACGGTTTCGAGTTTATATAATTGGTGTACATTTCGTAATTAAGACCGACTGTAATAGTTTAAAATTACTTGCCGAAAAAAAAGATTTAGGTCCCCGTGTTGGACGATGGTTTATGAAGTTGTTCGAGTTTAATTATACTATTGAATACATAAGGGGAGATAAACACTTGGTTCCAGATGCATTGAGTCGAGGACCCGTAGAATCAGCGTCGGATACAGAGGTCGCGAGTTTGCACGTATTTAATATACGTATCACGACTGATTGGGTGGCCGCACTACAACGAAGTGATAAGGAAGTTTCTAATATAATTATCAAAATTGAAGCGAAAGATCCCACCGTCGAAAATAAGTACTTAATAGAAAGTGGGCGATTGTATAGACTTACAGAAGGGGGATGGATATTATTTTTACCTGAAGATTACGGTATGATGTGGTTAGTATAACGCATAGAGAATTATCACATTTAGGTATAGACAAAACTTTGAATAAAGTAAAAGAGTGTTTCTATTTTCCAAAAATGAGGGACTTTGTAACTAAATATATAAATCGATGTGTTAATTGTATGTTTTATAAGACGCCTAAAATTGGGGATGTGTATTGGCACCCTTTGGATTAAGGTAACGAACCTTTTCATACAGTTCATTTAGATCATTTAGGTCCATTTGTCCTGACTGAAAGAGACAATAAATATGTACTAACTATTGTTGATGGATTTAGTAAATATGTTGTATTAAAGGCCGTTAAGGATGTGACTGCTGTCGAAACTGTAAATTGTGTGTTAGAGATTTTGTGTAACTATGGTAAACCGAAGAGATTGATAACCGATAGAGGTACAGCGTTTACCGCGTCAGAGTTTGAGCGTTTTTGTCGAAACCACAATATGGTGCACGTTAAAGTTTCGTCAAAGAGTCCGCGTAGTAATGGTCAAGCAGAAATTATAAATGGAATAGTAGTACGGTGTTTAGCAATGACCACGGAAGACGAAGAAAATAAAGATTGGGATTTAAAGTTAATGGAGGTACAATGGTCTTTGAACAATAGCGAGAATCGTATAACTAAAACAAAGCCATTTGAAATAATACATAAGTATACGGCTGAAGGTCCCGTGAATAATCCGTTTGCTGCTGAAATCGCCAAGTTAAATAAAAAAAAGAATACTTCTGTCAAAGACATTAATCTCGCAGAATTATTAAAGCAAAATAGATTGAAGGAAGAGAAAAAAATATCGAGTCGTATAACGACACCAACGAAAAATCAAAAGGGGGACCTAGTACTAGTTAAATGGGAGGCCCCGGCGACTGGTCAAAGTCGTAAATTAGAACCGAAGTATAAAGGTCCTTATCAAATAAGTCGCGAGTTACGTTTCGATAAGTATGTCGTAAGTGACATTAATGGGGAACAAGTAGGAAAAAGACCATTTAGTTCAGTTGTTGGTTTTGATAGATTAAAATTAATTAAAAGAATTTAGTAAATGTATTTTTGTTAAAAAAAAAAAATATTTGTTCTTGAACCATTTATATTATATTTATGTTTAATTATAATTTGCAGATGTTGTCATTTATGTCATTATTATTATGTTGTGATGTTTAATTAATTATTTTTAATATTACCTTTGTAAAAAATTATTTTGTAAGAACGATGAATTATTTTGTTTTGTTTTTGTTAAAAAAAAAAAATGTAAATTTGTCAAGACGACAAAATGTCAGGAGTGGCCGACTGTGGTAATCTTTATCTGATAAGATAATGGTGATATTGTGCAACGCACCCGTCCAGTGCGTCTACGCGCGGGAGAGGGACGTTAGTTACTCGGTCAACCGCGACGCGAGAAGTTCCATGTTAAATAAATTGTGTAACCTGAACAAGTGTGTTTTATTTAGTTTTTAGTCAGTACCTATGCAAACCCAGCTCGTCTAAACTTGGACGACATTAAGACGATAATTTCAAGTAAACCTACCTTAGAAAATAATTCTGAAACATTTCAGCATATGCACCGACACGGAAAACATTATACTAAATGCATTGCCTGTAATAAATATCCTGATATCGTAAAAAAACATACAATAAAGTCACAAATACCAAAAATAACTCAAGATCTCGGTGCTTTATTTAGACAAGAAGTAATTGATAACCATTTAACAAAACCGTATCATACAATCAGTATAAAAATGCTACGTCTTTCTACTTTGCCTAATTCTATTGTTCAACAATCTACTCAAATGGGTCGTGCTATTTTGAAGACTAATGAAAAACTTGGTAATAAAATTGGTTCTCTAATGATACATACGTATGGAGATGCTAAAAAACTGACTCTAAGTGCATATACATATCCTATGAGAATAATAACTAGTCAAATGGCTTCTAACTTTACTTTTAATGAATTAAATGAAAATATCACGTATGATTTTCAATATTTGACTCCAGCATCACATAAAGAGTTCCTCCAGTGTATTGTAAAAAGTTATAAAAAAACATTTTCGGATAAATTAATTTCAGAAACAATATCTATGTCATTGCGTTGCGATGGATCAGTGGATCGTTCACAGATAGATAAAATTTATATAATACTTAAAACAGTGTCATCAAAAGGAGTCGAAGAGCAGTATTTTTTGGGTGCAGGACAAGTTGAACAAAGAGGTGCTGAGGGAATTTTGGAAGCTATTGAAACAGCTTGTATAAACATTGGCGTGCGCAGGAATTTGGTATGGGGGGGGGATGTCATAAATAAAAATGTATATTTTTAATATTTATTCTTTATTATTATACAAAAAAAATTCAATCTAGGCGAAAATTCATTCTTCTGGCGTTTACACTAAATTCATCAATTATTTGATCTATAGATAGTGGAATGTCTCTATGTATGTTCATTAATGCCAATCCATTTAACCGTGACTGCCCCGTCGTATTTCTTAAATACGTTTTTAATCGTTTAAGGGTTGAAAAAGAGCGTTCACTAGTCGCTGTGGTTACTGGAAGTGTAATGAGAATTTTTAAAAGCTTGTAGATACATGGAAAAATTGTATTCTCACATTCACAAAACAATTGCACGATATTTGTTGATGTACTCATAGATTTACACTTGTTTTGCTATAAATACATTTCTCCCATGATTTGCATTTCACTGCAGTCTAAATCATCTTTGTATGTTTTAATCAGAAGTTTGAAATCGTTGTCGGTGTCTGAATGAATTATATATCCTGGAAGCAAACAGCGAAAACATTGTAACAACTCACGATGTTGTAAAAATCTACCCTCTAGTTGTGTTAAAAAATTGTCCAAGAATGGTATATACACATTGGATCTGTAATAGTCTTCTGCTGTAATATTTCCATTTATTGATCTTTTTTGTATTCTGGTTAGCTTATAAAAATCAATATCCAAATTTTTAGTTTTACTCCACTCTTCAATTTTCTTGAACTCATTGGAAAATCCTTCAGATGAGTCTCTCCTTAGGTCTTGGAAAACTGTTCTTACATCGTTTGCCAACTGCAGTGCCAAAACCAAATCAATATTTTCAGTTTGTAACTGACGGCTAAGTGGTATACTTATTGAAAATACTTTAGCAACAATATGAGTAGTTATTACAAATTCTGGCTCTTGCATAGCAATTAAGAGTCTTTTAGCTTTAGATGAAGTATCTAAATCTACCCATTGACTAATTTCTTCTAGCGCTTCTAAAATGGAATCAAAAAGTTCAAGGAATACTAAAATTGAATCGTGTCGTTCGACCCAACGTGTAGGACACATCATTTTTAATCGCTTAATATTTAACGAAGGCGATATTTTCTCTATGTTTTTTTCAAGAACATGTTGTCTTTTTGGCGTTCTGAAAAATACTGCGATTTCTTGTATGGATCCAATAGTATTTCGAACACTTTTTACATTACAAGCATAAGAAACAGTTAGATTCAGGCAATGAGAAGTACAATGGAGGTATAACGCTAAAGGATACTTTTCAGTGATATGTGCTTGAACTCCATTGAAACAGCCACTCATGGCAGCAGCACCATCGTATCCTTGACCTCTTAAATAGTTTAAATTTAAGCCTAAACTTGTCAAAGTATTTAATATGACTGTGGCTAGTCCATTTCTTGTTACATCTGTTACAGGCACAAAAATCAAAAAATCTTCCCTGATTTTTGATAAATCTGTATCAAAGTAGCGTATACAGATTGAAAACTGCTCTGTACCTGAAACATCCGCTGTTTCATCTGCAAGTATAGTAAAACATTGTGACTTATTAATTTTTGACACAATTTGTCTTTGAATTAGTGTTCCACATGAGTCAATAATTTCATTCTGCATTTTCCACTTAAGTAAGTTGCGTTACTTGATGCTTCAGTTAAATGCTTAGTTAGCATAACATCACCACCTGAAGCTCGGTAACGGAGTAGTGCCCGAAAGTTTCCATCATTTTCTAAAAACTCTTCTCCTAGTACTATCCGACCCGAGTCCTGATGCCCTCTTGTAGGTAGACCTTGACGGCCACACAGTAAAATTGTTTCAATGATTGGCTTTATTCGCTCACGGTTTTCATGTAAATTATTTTTAAGAACATTATTCAATTGGACATCAACTGCTGATTTTTGGTTTTTATATATATTTATTATGTTATCTGCTTTTAGTACTGACATTTTATGATACTGAGTGTTTTCATGGTTATTGAATTTTGAAGTTGAATCCTTCCAGTTATCAAATTTTGTAATGACTAGTTGACCAAGTTGTTGATGACCTCTGCCACCTTCATTGCAGCCAAATATAACACATAGTTTGCAAAAAGCTCCTTTTTCATTTTTAGAATATACAAGCCATTTCCATCTAGCAAACCAGGAATACTGAAAACGTAGTTTCCTTTTTCCACATAAGGTAAAATTGTAAGTAGGTTCTGGATCCCAATTGTTTTGAAAAAGATTGATTTTTCCTTGGCACTGCGCTGAAATTGTGTGAAACTATATTTAAAAAAACTGTATGTAATATGTATAACAGGTGCATAACAAAAAAAAAAAATGATGCTTAGTTAATTAAAGTCATGTTATCTAATTTTTGTGTAAAATAAAATATAAGATAGCTTAGGCAAGTGTTGGGTAAAAATTGAGCTCTAAATCATGCAATTTCTACAACATGCATTTCACAATAGGTAATGTTGTATTGTTGTATATTTATATAGCCAAAGCATAAGAAAATAAACTTTCAAAGTAAAATTGTACTTAACCGTAAACCATACAAATTGATTTTGTAAAAATTTATATTTTTTAAATCCTCATTAACATCTATAACGCTGGGATGACTGTGAGTTGAAGTATTTTATTAAAATTGACTTTTTAGTTTTTAAATAAATATAATAAAAAAAAAAAAATGTTTTTGATATTCCTATCCTGTAAAAAATTATATTTTAGACATTATTTATGTGTATCATAAAATATTCTAAATATTAATTTAAAATGAATGTAGTACAAACATATTAAAATTTAAAATAAATTATAACTCATGGAATATAGCAATAAATTCCTTACCTTAACATTTTTTGAATTAGCTTCAACAACATCATATATGTCACTATCTTTATTTAAAATAAAATCAGGTACACAATTTGACTAAAAAATATGTTTTAAACAATTGTAAATAACTGACAGTAATGTATTATTTACTACCATATTATTAATAATTATTTAAATATTTTGCTTACTATATCATCTGGATTGTTTAAACATTTATTTATTTCTGAAATTCCAGGGTGTCCATTGTGGGATGTAAAGTCAATCAAATCTGATAATACATTTGACTGGAAAAAATGTAAAGAAACTTAGGTAGGTACCCATCAAAGGTTTTAAGAAAACTCAACAAATGTACATAAAATAATAATAATAAAAAAAAATATATAATTATTATATAATATACATTTGGCATTTAATATAAGTGGATTGTGGTAAAAGCTAAAAATTTACTTACTGACTCGTTAGGTGTTTCAAAAGTCAATTCTGAACTCGTTGAATCACCATCTGCACTTTTAATTTTTTTTTGAAAAAAAGATAAAATTGAAACACTACCACTACGTTTAGCCATAATGAATTTAATAACAATATACAATTTCTTACAATTAAGAGAACCAAATGAAAATTCGTTCGAGAGAAGTAGTGTCAATATTAGATAATATAAGTTATTAATCACGGTATTAACTATTAAGTAATGAATAATGATAACAGTAGTCATATATAATATATTGACATATTGTATATAAATAATATAATATAAGCATTATAAACCGTTTACAATTTGACCACAGACGATTTGATATGACAGTGTCTTATCAATTATCAGTTATCAATTATTTTATCACAACAAATATTTCCGATGAGAAATTTTAAATAGGAACTTCCAAACTACACATTATTTTGATGAAATCTCTAATTCAAAATCCAGAATGTTTGAAGACTAAAAAAAAAAAAGCCCATGGGGGGGATATATCACCCATCATCCCCCCCTGCGCACGCCACTGTGTATAAATAATGTAGGTCATGATGTTACAGAATACATTTTTAAAAATATATCATCGATTGTTACTAATGGTGCTGCAGTAAATTTTGGTAGTAAAGGAGGTTTGTGGACGTTGGTTGAAAATAAATGGAGAAATAATTCAAATAAAAGTAATGTACCATTAATTAAGATTTGGTGTGCTGTTCATCGGTCAAATCTTGCATGGAAAGATGTAAGTTCTACTGTAGTAGAAGTATCTCATATCGTAAGTAAGTTATCAGGAATTTCTGCTTTTTTCCACAACTCAGCACTTCGAACCAGAGAACTACAACAACTGTCTAAGGAAAATAATTTACAGCTTATAAGGATACCAAAATTTTTTCAAGTGCGATGGACAGAATTTTCTTTTAGTCTAGTTAACGCAATATTAATATCATGGAAAGCTCTGGTTATTTATATGCAAAATTCTAAAGAGAAAGAATCCAACGGATTTTTATTATTATTAACAAATAAGGATACTATTTTTTTATTAGCATTTTTGGCAGATGTATTGGCCATTTTTAGTCGCTATCAACAAACTATTCAAAGTGATAAAATAACGGTTTTGGATCTTGTTAAACAGACTGAGTAAACAAAATTAAATCATTGAGTTCAATTAATTTAGTTGGTGGTTGGGTAGATGTACTCGAAGATGAACTTAAAGGTACTGACGGAAAAGTTCTAAAAGATATAAAATTAATTGATTTTCAAGAAAAACGAAAACATAGGCATAATTTGTATGTAACTGAAAATAGATCTGTAAGTGCTATATGCCATGAAATAGTAGAAACTTTGGCTAATTTTTTGCAAGACCGCATAGATATTGATAAATATTTTGTTAGTACTATTAAACCTGTTGCTAATCTTGATAGCAAAGCTAACATTAGGAATATATTTGACGTTTTGGGTAAGGATTTAGATTTAGCTGATTTGATTATGGAGTATACAGATTTAATGGAACACAATAGATTAGAAGAGATACGACAAATGCCACTGCCTAAATTAGTGCAATATTTATCTGGTTCCAAAGACTTTAAAAATATTACTATTTTACTTGCTCGTGTTATAGCTGCAAAACCCCACAGCGCTGACGTTGAACGATTAATAAGTAAAAGCAATATTCTTAAATCAATAAATCGTCAAAGTTTGCATGTTGAAACAGAAAATGAATATCTATTTATTCATTTTAACATGCCTGCTATTCAAAATTGGGACCCAAGACCAGCAATACAAATATGGTTAAACCAAAATGAACGCGGCATTAAAGAAACTCCTAAAGCCAAAGAACAGGAATGGTTCAGTGGGATATTTATGGAAGCGACAAAAAGAAAATCTGAAGACCAAACTGAACAAACAATTAAAAAAAGAATGTTCTAATAGTATTGTGTTATGTATATAAATTATAAATAGTATGAAAAAAATAAAGAGGATATTATTCAAAATACAATATTTTAAACGTGAATGTTTATTTTGTTCATAATAGGTTAAATTTTAAATTCTTCCACATTAAAACTAAAAATATTATCATTTTTAACTAGTTTGATATTGCATTTCGAGATTATTATAGTTCTATTTTTATAGGCTTATTAAAAAAAAAATGCGTAGTTGATAAAAATCCTTAGAATAAGCCCTGTTTCGGACGATTGGTGATTTACATGTGAATGTAAGTTGTCACGTGGTGTGGCCTACATTATCACTTTGATTTGTATCTACCTCAGTCTTGTTCAAAGGCTGACGTATATAATATCCATCTCTGACCTTTAAATTCTATAAATAAATACATGTCTAACCCACCGCACCACAATGTTTAGATTAAAAAAAAAATATCTCTGTTGTACAGACATCCAGTAAAAAAAAAAAAAAATAAATAAATAAATAAAAAAGTGTGAGAGGTGGCCACCGTTCTGGAAGTCTGTACAACACAGAAATTTTGCAGATCTTTTGCATTTTTTTTTCGAATTAATTTATTAATATCGAGTTCGTATAATTCGACAGAGTTAAATATTACAAGTCCTATATTTAATTTAATATTTGTTATTAACAATTCGGAACAACACAGATATGTTTTATATGCTTATCTATACTACATATTAAAAGTTTACCCCCCGCTTCATATTTTTCATTTAAGTATAACTCCGTTTCTATTTATGTTAGAATGTTTATTTTTACATCAAACATTTTAAATTTTAATTCTTTGTAAGTCTCCCTAAAAGTAATATAGTGTAAAATTGTTTTCAAAGATTTTTCGATTTTAATTATTAATAACATAAGTTTTGAGAAAAAATATTCTTGAAGGATTAAGACAAGATTCTGAACCTGATTCATTTATATACACGGTTTCTTTGTTACCCTTTGATAAATAACTTTGTTTTAACCCATTGAGGACGAAGACCATTTTATAAGATTTTTTTTGTTTAGTATTGATTGTGTTAAGATTCCGATAATCCTTGGTTTAAAGGTAAAGATGTAGCTACCATATAATGCTATAAAAAACAAGATGCAAAAAATATCAGTTGAAGATTTAGGATTATCTAACCCCCGCGAATCGCGGGGATAAAAAACGACCCTTTGTTATCGTGTGTATTTTGACTTGATTCCATATACTAGGAATGTGTCATTATAACATAAGTATTTCTTAAAAATATTTTAAGAAATATTGCATTTAGATTAAGTGAAAAATATTTTAATTATTATTGCATTTAGATTTTGTGAAAAATATTTTAATTATTATTGCATTTAAATTAAGTAAAAAATATTTTAATTATTATTGCATTTAGATTTTGTGATCTTTTTGTACATTGTTTTCTTTGTAATCTTTTATTGATGTAAAATGAAGGTGGGCCAGGAACGGCTTATCTATACTACTTGTATCTATATTTATTTATTGTATGTTTTAGCATATTCTAGTAACAGAATGGAATGTATGCTTCACTATTTTCTTAAAAATATAATTTTATGGCCCCATTAATATAACTATTACAATTATATAGGCTACCAGTACTATAGTATTATGTTACATAAATTTTTCCAACATGGTGTATTTAATATAATAATACGTACAACACGATACAATAGGTTCTATAAGGACGTATATAGACCATAATAATATATAGTAGTCCTTACTACACCGCCTACAGTCTACACCCATGAAAAATTATATGCGTGTTTGGGCGCTCAATATTTATCATGTACATCATGATCTTGCGACATAAGCTATACGCGCGTTTATGATTTGGATAACTGTCGGGAATCGAATAATTCAACAGTGTAACAATATCACGAGTATATATTAATATTATAAAACGCACCTATTATATAATATTTTCGCCGTACATCACCCCAGCCCCACTCATTTGGAATTTTTGAAAATTTCGTTTACCATTATTTAGTACGTAATTTGTATGACAATTTTCAAAATTTGTACGTTCTCGGTTTACTCGTTATTAACAAAAATAATAGGTGGGGCTAGGGTGATGTGATTTCAGGCCCACCTAAGGTTAAAAATTATAAATAATGATCACAACTACACCATCTTTTAGTATGTAACTTGTATGAATTTGTACGATCTTCGTTAGGCGTCAATCACAAATACTTGAAAACCACCGTCACCCCAGCCCCACCCATCGTTTAAATTTCAGTGTTTTCGAATTTATTCCAGTGCCATATTTTAGTACATAATTTGAATTTGTACGAATTTGTACGACCGGTTTTTTTTTTAATTGTTTGCTGTTTTATTTTTAGTGCGTTCCATTCAGATTTGAATTAGTCATTTTATATTTTATAACTAACTAATATTTTAACTTATAATATATATGGTACAATCTACGTTGATGCTCAAATTTAGATATATCATTGATCACTATCTATGTCGATTACAACTATGACACGCTTCTAGGTTAAACCTAAAAATAGCGATATGATTTTTACTTTTATCTAGTATCCTCTTCTTAGCACACTCAAAAATATTTAAGAATACATTTTAATGTAATACTTTTTATTTTACAACAATAATTTGAAATGCTTTTTCTACATGTTGAACTATCAAAGAAATGGCCTTTGAAACAATGAACAGTTTTCCTCTATTAACAGAAGAAGTAAATGTTGAACTGTTTGCATAAATATGATCGGATTGATGTTCTGTTAATGCTTCAATACAAAAAGTACAGGACATTTTTTTCACTATGTTTCGAATACATTTTTCCGAAATATAATCTAAAATATCATTGATATATTCTCCTAACTGTAAATTGTTAAGTTGATCTAAATATATGTTTGAATTTCACTTTTATCATCATCAAATGTTGTTTCTTCCTGTACACTCCTTACACTTATTTTATCAGAGCAAAATTCTAAAATTTCATTTTCAAGTGCATCAAAACCACAACAGTTACCACTCTCAACAGTTATATTTCTTGTAAATAATAAGTGCCCCAATGTATGTTTAAACTGACTGCAATTAGGAGTATTGTTACATCCACGTTTAGAACATACACAGGCAAAAAAAATTTTAGATGGTCTTGAGAATTTTTATATGTTAGGACAAATTTTAATGGGTTCTGAATTTTGTACATTAGTTTATAAGAAATTTCCAAGGTACTTTTCATTTCAACAATAAATCCTAAGACAAACGTTTTCCTACCACTTAAATAAACAGGTGATTTCTCAATCATTAATGTTTTTTAAATAATCAATGGTATTATTAAATACTGACTCAATAGCCTTAATGTTACCAGCATTAATTGGACTTTTATACCCTTTTCCAAAGAGAATTCTAGAATTTAATAGGATATATCAAACAGTCTGTCAATTTGTCTTATAAAGTAAACAGTTGATTCACTTTTTTCTCCTTATTATATGATATGATATTTCTCATTTTTTTGTAGATACTTAATCGCATCTGCCACATCGCTGCTTAAGGACTGCGCTGTTAATTTGACCTTCATAATGCAGTTTCTGTAATGTATACGCTGTGGTGTTAATTTGTTTGCAAATTTTAATCAAATATCATTTTGCAAATTATTTAAAGCAATTATAAATTTTCACTGTACAAGGCCATCATGATTAATATGTTTAAAGAATTTTTTATCAGCCAGAGAGTTTCTTACTAGCTTTAACATATGGCATGCACCAAACAAAGCATTACATTTTAACTTACCACCAACAGTAAATTTACAACTAACATTACTTTTATTAACATTAAAATTGCACCCCAATTTTTATTAGCACTGTAAATTTGATGATGACCCATCGCAAGTAACACTCCATATTCTTGTTCCGATATCATAAAGTTTTAAAATAGCAGAAGTAATTAGCGTACTTAAGACATAACTGTTAACTTTGTTTACAAAAAATAAGCAACAGGACATTTAAAACATTTTGTTAAACTAAAAATAAGAAAACCTAAAAGCTTTAGGTGAATAAAGAATAATGTGTGCGGATAATAATATGTATTAAAATAATAAAATTATAATTCATTAAAATATATAGGTATTGTATAATATGCCACATGGTATGGTAAAAAAATGAAAATTAAAGTAATAAAAATATACAATGTGGTCAAATTTTAAAATAATGGTTTGAATAGCAAGATTTACATAAGAGAATAATATATCGGTTTTTTATTTAAATAATCGTCAAAAAAAATTAAAAAATAAAAATATATATAAAGTGGTCATTTTTTTAAATAGTTTGAAGCTAATTTTATATAGGTCAGCGGTACCCAAACTTTTTCAGTCTTGGAGCCTTTTTGTAAGGAGAAGTTTCTCGTGGAGCCCCAAGAAAAATTTAACGTTAATTTGCATTTTCCTGTGTTCTATGAAGCGTGATTAACACGAACTGTATACATACGGGAGTCAAAATAAAATTAAATTTATGAATAAAGGAAACAATAGTTTTACAAGAACTGGAGAAAATATTGTTTATTATTGAAATCTACAAAATTAGAATTAAACTAGTTAAAAAAATATTTAAAATTAATACAGCGTTACATTTATACGTCTTATTGTGTGAGTCTTAATGTGAACAATGGGCCTGCTTTTTACTACTAAGTTTGTCGATGTCCGGTATCACAGAAGTCAGTTGAAGACGCATATCGTCTTCTGCATCCAAACGTGATCGGTATTTGGTTTTTGTAGCTGTATACCTCGAAAAAGCGGTTTCACAAAGATACGTAGTACCAAAAGGCAGTAAAAGCAGTTTAGCTTTTGAACTTAATATTGAATGATCTTTCCCTAACTGAGCCCAAAATTCAGATATTGGTTTGCTTTTAAATGATGTCTGATAGTAACTATCCGAAACCATATCAATAAGAACCTCGTATTCTGCTGCATTGAGAGCTGCTGGTTTTGACGTCACTGAAAATGGATTTAGAATCCACTCATAGTTTTTTCGAATCGATTCTTGAACATCCTTTGGAAAGTATGAATTCAAACTTTGAAGTAAATTATTGAGGTGTTCTTTAATTATTTCTAAGAATGATTCATTTATTTTTAATTCGTTTTCTTGTAAAAAGTTTGAAGTCAATGAAAAACATGTCAAATCTTTATTGTCGACGCTTTCAATGTAGAATGCTATTTTTTTCTTTAGCGCAAAAATTTTATCATTAGCATCAAATATTGTCTTTTGTTTTCCTTGGATAGATGTGCTAAATTCATTCATTTTTGAAAAAATATCTGCCAAGTAACATAATTTGCACAACCATTCCTGGTCATTCAAATAATCTGCTAGCAAACTAGTATTGTCTTTCAAAATTGAAAAAACTTCAGTTCGAAGTTCAAGTAAGCGGGACAATGCTTTACCTCGCGACAACCACCGTACTTCTGTGTGTAATAACAATGACTTGAATAAAGCTCCCATATCTTCACATAGTATTTTGAGCAGTCTACACTGCAAAGGTCGTGTCTTAACATGGTTAATAATTTTAACGGCGTTGTCAAGCACTTGCTTTAATAACACTGGCATTTTTTTCGTTGCGAGGGAATGTCGATGTAATACACAATGACTACTCGTGCAATTTGGTGAAACTTTTTTGATCCTTGCAACAACGCCAGCAACATTACCTACCATGGCCTTTGTGCCATCTGTGCACACGTCAATGCAATTGTTCCATGGTATTGAGTTTTCAATGAAAAAGGCATCAAGCATAGAAAAAATTTCACTTCCGGAAACAGCGACGGCCGATTGACAACTGGACGGCTGCATACTAGTTGCGTCCCAAAATATCAACGAAAAAAGGTCTAATCCGAATTGCGGCCCTAGTTTATTTTGGGTACAGACGAGTTGCGGCCCGGGTTTTCTAACTCTAGATAATTTAATCTTGACTGATAAAATATAATTACAATATAATGTGGATATCAATAAGTTTATCTTAGTCTCCGCTTTACTACCGCTAAGAACGTTCCGTCGCTTTTCTGTGCTTTTCTGTGCTGTTCTATTTTAATTTATTTATAATGTCGAATGTTGAGATTTTGAGTGAAATGTAAAGTGAAAAAAATCGTAGTTTATATGTAATCGATGGATATAAATTTCGTTTCCATAAAAATTTAAAAAATGATATTGATCGATATTTCTGTACTAAAAAGACTTGTAAAGCATATATTCATTTAAATAATAACGTAATTATTAAAACAGTTTTAAATCATGAAAACCACGAGAAAGATAGTGTTGAAACATTAATTTGGCAGACTGTAAGTAATCAAGTGAAACGTAAAGCTGTTGCAGTGGCGGTTTTCACATGTAATTTTACATGAGGCGGAAAAATATTAAACAGTAAATATACTATTGCTTTAACACAGCCCACAGGAACAACATTTTTTAAATGGTATTGAGTTATCAAAATGGAGCCGAAAGATTAGCCAGTTATGATAAAAACTATTCTGTGGCTCTATGTTCCGTGCCAAGGCATTATTTTATCATATTCACAGATATAAATAATATTTCTTGACCAAATGAAAACAGACGTGCGTCGTGCGACATTGCGACGGCCGTGTATCAGTGACAACAGCGTGCAGTCCCCCACCTATATAGCAAGCAGCACGGCTGCATATAATTTATGAACCCGGCGGCCGACGTTTATAATATCGTTGAGCGGTTGAATTTAGTCGCCTCTGGCGGCGGTCTGCGCATGCGCTATTCACACTATTTTACGAGCTTACATGTGTGCGCGCAGTTATTGCTGATTTTGAAAAGGCGATTCATTTAGCTCTATTAAAAGTTTGGCCTTCTATTAGTTTAAAAGGATGCCGATTTCACTTAGCCCAAAGCTGGTGGCGAAAAATACAGACAATTGGCTTAAGTAGTGAGTATAAAAAAAATACCGAAATCGGTAAATTTTTAAAATACTTTTTTGGTTTTCCGTTTTTAAATTCGAACGATGTGAGTGACTGCTTTACAGATTACATAATGGCTATTCAACCAAGAAATGAAAAAGTAGAAATATTTACTGAATATATATTGGAAACATACATTTCACACGAGTCCAATTTCCCTCCTTTTTATGGGCAGAATACTCGGCGTCTACTATGCGCACTATACTCTATTTACCGAGAGTTGACCCACTTCCGCGCATGCATACTGAGCCGTCGGAACATTCATACCCCCGAGTAGGAGACCGGCGGTCTGTGATTGGTCGGCGGTGTTCGGCGACCGACGGCGCTTGTCGTAGTAGGCAGTTGCCGCCGTGTATACGGAATGTTATAAAAATAATTGTTACGAAAATTACGATTATACGTTGTACGGTACGCATGACAGCTGCAAATTCAATATGACCCTAACACTCTTTTCAGTGTATTACTTAACCAAAATACTTACTGTATATGTTATATATTATTACGAAATCGTATCATACAAATGTTTAGTTTTAAAATGTGCACGTATTATATAACGTATACTGTACAGATACGTAAAAAGGCAATTACGATTATAATGTACGTAATATAAAATGTTTAATTTTTACTTCATCATATATACAAATAATTACAAAAAATTTAAAAAATGCTCATATTAAAAAAACATAGGTATAGGTATTGAAAACAAATATATTTACATATTATTATAAAAATAGTTCAATCCGTGTCACTCTGATTCAGAAGATGTATTTCCAACAGTTAATGTTAAATCTTGTGTCTCCGCTTCAAACACCTGGTCAATAATATTATCTATTTCCCAAAATTTATCTTCTTCCGTTATCGTGTGTCTGATAAAGTTCTTCCACATATCAGCATCTACTCTTTGAATGCCCTCTATCGAAAGATTTTTTACATCGGGCAGTTTGAACGTAGTGTTGTTCATCCTGACATGATGCTTGACCGATGACCATGCTAGCTCAATTGGATTAAGTTCACAATGGTATGGTGGTAATCGTAAAATGGTTTTATTTTGTGCTTTGGCGATTTCGTCAATAACAAATTTATCATGTAATGGCTTTATTTGTTTTACGACGAGTAAAAGCTCTCGTACAACCATAGTCCTGTCCACCACTTCCCCTTTATCCTCCAACCACTGTATAATATCGGCCTTCTTTGTAGACAATGTTGGTGCTTTGTCCAATTTAACCGAGTGATACGATGTATTGTCCATAACAATAACACAGTTGTCTTTTAACCGAGGTAGAATATTTTCCATCCACTCGCAAAATGTTTGCCCGTTCATCTCGTCGTGGTAATCGCGGGTGTTCTTCTTGGATTCGAAACACAATAATCCATTGTCAACAAAACCGTCTTTGGACCCTATATGCAGTACAATAAATCACTTGCCTTTTCCAGACGGATTTACGGAACCGGTCGACATTCCCTTAAGGAATGCGTCACGGTGGGATGTTATGGTTGTATCACGCCATTCGTAGTTTGGGCAGTCACCAGCATTCACCCAGGTTTCGTCTAAATAATAAACATGACGACCCTCCTTACGAAATTTACGTATTGACCTCAAATAGTTTCTTCGCCAAACTATTAATTCGGTTCTTTCAGTGAGAGCACTATTACGACCTCTCTTAACGTAACGGAATTTTAATTCTTTTAACAAATTAAATATTGTACTACGCGATACTGTTGGCAAATCATTATCATCGGACATAGCTTTGTATATTTTATCTAACGTAGGGATTTCGCGTCGAAACCAAATGCTGTGTACGTGCCTACGGACTGCATTCCGTGCGAAATCGTCGAATGTTTCTGTAATTTTTGCTCTTACTTTGGTTCGTTTTGGAGATTTCACCGCATTAGTTTTATTGTATTCATTGATGGTTCTGTGTACTGTTGATTCACCAATGCCCATATCTTTTGAAATCAACGTCCTCATTTGCCTCATTGACATATTAGGATCTTTCTGAATATTTGCCTTGTACATATTGACAATGAGTAACCTCTCACGTGAACCAACAATCTAAAAGAAAAAAAATTTTTATAAAAAAATGTATGTAATAACTTACTATAATAATTGTATTTCATATTATAATAGGTACTCACTTTTCCGCGTTTATTCTTTTTATTGGTGATACTAATTCTGCTACGCCTTCAATTTCCTGATCATCACTACTATCCATAGCGAATTATATTGATTAAAAAATAACAAATACGGATAAAAAAATAATCATAAAAAGAATAAAATCGTAATCGTTGGCAGAAGTGCGGGTTCGCGGAGGTAGCGTCGAAACGTTATGAATGCAATCACTATGTAAACACCAACTGCCGCCGCGACGATCACCACCAGCGCTGAAACGAGCGGTGGCATGCGCAGCCGCGACCGGTTTTCGTCGGGCGAGTGGGTCAACTCTCGGTAAATAGAGTTTACTAATAGTTGTGAGGCTTTTTATTCGAAATTCAACGCTTTATTCTACAGTGCTCATCCTAATATTTTTGTATTCATCGATGTTCTGAAAAATGTACAGAAGGATACCTATATACAATTAAGAAGCACTCACTTAAATACTAGCAGAACAAATATAATTGAAAAAGAAACATTTATTAGAAATGCTATGAAACGGTTAGAAGAAAACCAAATTAACAAATTTGAATTTATAAAAATACTATCATATAAGTTTTCACCAGTGCCATAATACCTAAGAATTTTACTAAATTATACTAACATTTTTAACTTAAATAAATATCATAAACGTTTTTACCAGTGCCGAAATTTTTTAATAAAAAAAAACATAATTTTTAACCTACCTGCAGTATCTACTGATGCTACAGACTGTCCTAAGTCTGTATAAAAATGTGAAGGAAAATGAAGCTTTTTAAATTTAAATTTTGGGCCGCAATTCGTATGTAACCCAAAAAAACTCGGGCCGCAATTCGTATGCACCCCAAAAAAGCTCGGGCTGCAATTCGGAAGAAATGTTTACCGCGGGACGCAAACACCCAACTGGACACTGCAGATCGTGGGGGTCGGGGGACAAGTGTTATATAACAATTGCATGTTCACTGAATATTTGTAGCGCGCAGCACTAATAGTATAGGATGTAAGAGCATATTAGGTAATATAATCGGTTTGGAGAAAAGCATTGTTAAAATGTAAGGGCCAAAAATTCTGTTACGTTACAGGGCTTATGGCTGATTTTCAGTTAATCGTCTATTTGGTTAACTCTCATAGTCCTGGTCCCGATGATGACGATTAATCGAGTTTCTACTGAATACTTATAAACAGATAATGTGGTGATAAAATATCTTATTTGGTAAATAACTGTTCAATAGTTGATGACATTTTTGTTCATGGTTTCAATGAAATGTGTATCATATATATAAGAAAATTCTATAACTTAACCTACACAATGTGATATACTTATACCACGGAAATTAGAAAAAAATTATATAACAAATAATTTTTTTGAAATAAATGGTTAGTGAAAAAGCCTATTACAATAAATTACAATAATTTGTTACAATCGATCTTTTATTCGTTAACTAACATTAAAAAGTTCTGATAAATTATTTCTAAAAGCTGGATGTCAAATTCGATTTTTTTTAGTATTAGGCATTCATAATACAGTAGGCTAAATTCATTTTTGTCAAAAAAATTGCATTTGAAAGTGTCATTGTCTGTATAAACTATAAAATATAATAATATACTTCAAAAGTTTCAACTACTCAAGAATAATATTTTTAAATTACAACAAATTAACTAAAATCTTTATTCTTGGTAAAATATCTAATTTTGTCCACAAATAAACATAAAATTGCTAGAAAAAACACTGTTTATATATTTTTTTAGGCTTTTTGGTTACAGAAAGAACGGCTTTTGTTAACCAACCTAACCTAACCTTTTATTCAATTTTCAATCCTAAGGTATAGAAATTTAACATTTTATAAATTTTTAACTACAAAAGTTTTAAATTTTAAATTTGTCAAAATTTAAACTTTAAATACTTATAAAAAAAAATTTGAACTATGAATTTTTAATATTTTTAAAAAGATATATTGTAACAATTTGTGAGGAGCCTTGTATTAAATTTTTAATCTTTTTACCTAACAAATAAAATTTAATTGACATTAATAGAAAAAAAATAAAAAATTCGAAAAGGAAAAATTTCCGCAAACATCACAAAACACGCGTCAAAATATTTTGAAAATTTTTCAAGTAAAGAAAATAAACATTTGGTGGAAATTTCAAGTATTTACGGTTATTCGTTTTTTAACTACAACAAAATAAGAATAAAGTTCCATGAAAATTCGAGTCAATATATCTAATGTTGTAAAAATTCAAGCTTCAAACACTCGTGAAAATTTAATTCAAGTTCCCGGTAGTCATTATTTTTTAGATTCTGAGTGTATTGATTTTAAAAATTACAATGATGTGTGTTTTAGATTCTGAGAGATCGATGAATGTATTGATTTTACAATGATGTGTGTTTTTTTTTTTATTTTTATTTATTTATTTTTTTTTTTGTGTGTCTGTCATCACCTTTTGACACAGTAAAAGTGCTCGGATTTTCTTCAATAGTAACTTTTCTGATAGGAAAGTGAATCTAGTTGGTACTTTGGGGGGTCAAAAGTAAAAATGTCCCAGTAGTTTTCAAAAGCGCCGTGAAAAACAAAAGAAAAATTAAGGAAAAACTGGAATTTTTACGCAAAATCTGTTTTCGAGAAAATCGATTTTGGTTTTTGGTGCAACTCAAAAACAAATGACCGTAGATCGACTTAAAAATTTCACTGAATGTTTATATTAGCGTTTTGTATACACGATAAAATTTTCCAAATAATTTTACTCTTTTTGAGCTGTTTATGGAAATTGTCAGTTTTCAATTTTTATAGTTTTTTTCTACGAATATCATATTATAATATTATAATAAACATTTAAAGTTCAAATCTTGACAAAATACGGAAAAATCACGAAAATTAGCAAATTATTTTGAGTTGAGAATTCATAAAAATTTGTCTTTTTAAATCTAAGATTTGAAAATGTTACCCATTCGTTTGTCTACATTTATCAAAAAAAAAAAAATGTCAACAAGCGAACCAAATTAAATTTTTATGAGCGTTTGAAATTCATATTTTTACATTATTTGATATTCACTCGATATCTCATGTAACGATTTCCTTATTTTGTTGTGATTAAAAAACGTATGACTGTAGATACTTGAAAATTTCACTGAATGTTTGTATTAGCATTTTCTATACACGATAAAATTTTTTAAATAATTTGACTCTTATTGAGCTATTTACGGACATTGTCAGTTTTTAATTTTTTTAGTTTTTTTTTCTATAAATATCAATAAAATTTTATTTGTTAGGTAAAAAATCGTGAACATTTAATATAAGGCTCCTGGTATATCGTTCTAATTTTATTTGAAAATTATTAAAAATACATAGGCACAATTTTTTTTTATAAGCATTTAAAGTTCAAATTTTGACAAAATTTATCAAATTTATAATTTAATAATTATTTTGTAGTTAAAAATTTATAAAATGTTCAACTTTTATAGCTAAGGATTGAAAATTGAAAACTAGGTTCCACGTAAATAGATTATATATAAATTACTTAATTCACAATAATATCATCAAATATATTAGTAATATCATAGGCTGACTGACCGTTTTTGTTCAGAATCGTTTTTCTTATACAATGATATTATATCATTGAATTCAAATTTAACACCATCCATTACAGTGACCCACTTGTAACATATTATACAGCAGAGCGACGCACAGTGGAGTATTCGTATAAAAAAGCTGACCAAAAATATTTTTAAGTGTTTATTAAGTTGAAATGAGTTTAAAAACAATACTAGATTATAGTTTTATAATTTTTAACCATTTTTTAAAAATAACAATCTTTATTTTTATAATAAATCACACGTTAGTCACAATTCTCATCATCCATTTCGTCGTCTTTTTGATAATATTCTTCGCTTATATCTTCTGTTGGTGATGTAACGTACCCACGAAGTAAGGAATCGTATATTAACTATGCGAAGCGCGCCCGCACGTCTCTAATAATATTTGACACCATATACCACAGTAACGGTATAACTAATAAGGCAATTAGTATAGCATAACATGCGGAGGTCAATGCAAAAGCGTAGTGAAAACAATTAAACCATAGAAGGAGTCATCAAACGTATCTTTTCCTGGAAAACCAACACGCATACAAAGGATACGAGTCGACCAGTATACCAAGTACGAGACCCAAACTCTGTCTCATGACCAGGTTTAGCCACGGAGACGACCACCCATTCCAAAGGACTCGATCATATATATAGGAGCCCACGACAAGAACTCGTCAGACGGTTAGGGACTTTCTGAGTCAGGTCGTAACACCACTCACAGTATAAACTTTATCGTAAAGAGTCGTAACACCTCTCTTTACACCTTATATTATAACATTGTAATCTTGTACTTCGTTAATAAACATTCATCATAACTTAGTACATCACGTATTTTATTTCTGCGTTGATGTATATATCGACGTCGGTTGGGACGTAACAGTGATACGTCATCTAATGGCTCCGGGAGAAAAAGTTTCAATGTTTCACTTGAAAAAGGCATACTTTTTTTTGTGGTTTTGGTCGGATGCTGCTCAAAAATAGGTCCGAACTTAACAAAAGTCTCTTCAAAACATCATTATTACAAGCCTCTCGTGAACATTTTCTTGAAAAGTTTTGTCGATACAATCTGAAATGTTTATTCCTTGCTTCGGCAGCTTCCTCAGATAGTTGACCAATAGGTACTATCGCATTTGAAATAACTGTAGCCCCGTGGATTAAAATTTTGTGTAATGTGGGTGACATAGGATGCCACCCATATAATTGCACATAAAGTTTAGCCGTATCTATGGTATACTCTTCAAACTTTTCTACGTTTATACTGTGACCACTTGAGATTGCTTTTAATATAATTTTAAATCTTTTAATTATGTTTACATCTATTCCAGTGATACGTGAAGATGTATCTGGATCGGCAAAAAATCGCCTGGATGTATTGCCATCATTCGTGTTACCAAATCCTGCCTTAGGTATGTCAACTAGAAGACCCATTTGTTCTTTAAATAAATGTTGTATTCTTAGTTTGGTGTCTCTTACTATCATCCTATCTTCGTTTGTTCTGGCTTGCCACTTTTTAATTGGGAGTTTGTACGCTAAATGAATAATATGTTCAAATAATCTAATTCTAGCATGGAGAATTGATAACCCAAATTTCAAAGCATTATTATTTACTTCTTTTTCAATATTTAAATTATTAAAGTTTTTCGATGTATTTCCACATATGTAACACCTCATAGTAGAAGATGTACTTGTCGCTGCATTGCAAACTTTTGCATCAACCATTGTCGGTAGTAATATATGTTTTATATGTAGTAAAACACCACTAGCTGTTGGTATGTCAGATTTATTCAGACTGCTTACTTGTTTTTCAATAAACTGGATTTCTTCTTTAGTAATATCCGCTGTTTCATGTAAAAAACGAATGCGTATTGGTCTACAAAATCTTGTAGACGAAGGAACTGGGTTCTGCCATACAACTTTTTTTTTGTCATCAATATTGCATATCAATCTCAAAGGGACAAGTGAACTTTGGAAAATATTCGCATCACTATGTTCGTTTCTCTCAAATAACTGTTTGAACTGTGACTGTTGAGATTCATCACAGCCCCATTTCGATATAAGTTCTAAATTATGTTTTTCTTCTTCTGTTAAGTTTTCTATAACTTCTTCCAAATATTTAGCCAATCGTAAAGAAGTATGATCTAGCAAATCTTGTAGATTGACTTCTGCACATGTTTCCGTAATATTCATCGACTTCTTTTGGATAGCAATCTTGTTTTGCGTTTTTTATTAATGAATAACAAGGGTAAATATTTTTATTAGCAGCATGAATAACTTCATATTGCTTTTTTGATAAATTAGCTTCTACAAATATACTTAAAGCCTCTGATGGTGTGTGTTTTTTAAATTTCTCTTTCTCTTTCGATTTGTCTACAGATGCTAAAACTTTTCGATATTTTGTTGCTCTAGTCGGTGTAAGTGTTATTTTTTTTATCATTTTAGATACATCAATATTTCCTGCAGCATGCTGACTCATACTGGCTGCAAAAGTCAACTCATCAGCAGAAATAGTTTCTCTTATGCCTTTAGTTTTACGTCTCTTACTTCGATCACTCGATTCACTGAAATCTTTTACTGGACGACCCGGTTTTGGTGTTGTCCAGGTAACTAATTTTATGGAAGTGTTTAGCCATTTTTCATTATTTTTTAAAACCCGTTTTTCTTTATTGCTAGCAGCTGACCATTTTTTTTTTAATTCAGATTTAAAATATTTTAAATTACGCCTTAGTGTAAGGTCGGGCATTTTGTTATTTGAATCAGCTCGTTTTCCATGTACGTTAATTTTTTGTCAATATTTTTCTCTGAACATTTGCGTACAAGTTCGTATAAGGTTTTTCTAGTCATTGCTTTTAATATTAATGGTACTTCTGAAAAGTATTACAATTAACATTAAAAAAAAATTAAATTAAAAATAAAAAAATATTCTACCTGGTTCAATTGATGCCATGTTTACGTTCGCTGTACATAAACTACGTTTTTTCAAACTGTAAGGCGTCCGCTCATACTAGCACAACGGAATACCCACGACTAGCAATTACTATTTACTTTTATATTATTATGATTATATTTTCAGGTATTATCGCAAACAAACAACAGTTACTTATCTGTATAAATAATAATAATTACGTTAGCTGCAGCGACATATCAAAATTGTATAAAAATAATGTCACGTGCGCCGCATTATTTAAGTGGTGCTTATCTAAATGGCGTGAATGAGCGGAACATTTTGCTTCAAATATTAAATACTTAGTGTCTATATTATATTTTGAAACAAACATTTTTGCTTGACATCGCTCGACACATAAAGATTTGTTCAAAATTAATATTATAATTCCTTTATTCCTTTATAAACAAAAATAAATGACATGTTAAATTACAATATGAAAAAATTATATGACATTGAACCAACTAAATATCAACTTGTCTTCTACCCTAAACATAATAATTATTTGAAACCGCTATTAAATACTTGTTTAATCGCATACTGAGTATTAAATAGTACACGTTAAACGAAACAACAAGAAATAAAATGAGCAATGCCTATTGAACTTTGAACGCTTTATTTAAGTTGCGATCAACAACTATGATTCATAATGTTCATAAGGTCCCGTTTTACATAATAAACTTTAAGAAAATTAGCGTTGCCATGGTTTTAAGCGGTTTTTTTTTTTACTTATGGCCAGCTTTTTTGTACGAATACTCCACTGTGCGACGCCCACTTGCCCGCCTTTTTTTGGATGAAGGTAGAGATTCTTATGATAAATATTCTATTAAATTATCAAATTCTAGATTTAGAAAAGAAAATTGAATAATACTAAATGGAATAACATTTGATTTAAGTTTGATTTTTTCTTATATAGGTACCTAGTTATTATTTATTCCGATATCGTAATAATTAGTATTTTTTATTGGAGCGGTTTACAGAATAACTACCTAAAATACAAATTGTAGAGAAGAATTTTTTAACAATCGTAAAAAGCACGATCTATGATATTTTAATTAATTAGTTAAATAATTAATTGATCAAAAGTAAGAAGATAACTTGTTAATTTACCATGCGATTGCGATATAGTAGACGATCGGAATACGATATCAAAAATCGAATTCCTTTAAAAAATTCTCCTTTACAATTTTTATAATAGGTAGTTTTGTTGTAAACCGCTTCAATAAGCCGTATTACTTGAAGATTAAAAGTATAGATTTTATTTGTATATGCATGTATGTATTGGGTATCTTTTACCAACTATGGCAGCCGTAACAAAAGAATCGAATGAATTAAACAATTTAAATTACTGTAGACCATTAGTTAATGCTCTCAAAAATGGATTAAAAAAAAGGTAAAATTAATTTATTATAATACAATTTTTTGGTTTTAATTATAAACTTTTGAGCATTACTACATTAGTATCAAGCCCTCACGGTGGCAGTACTAGCTTTCAAAAATGCAAATTAAATTATATATTTAAAATCAGTTTATTAAAGCCTACATAGTTTTAATAAAATAAAATTCTGAGCAAATATTAATGGTTCATTAAATTAAAATTTGATTTCAGATTCAATAGTTACATGCAGTCTAAACTTCTTAAAGTTTCTTCAGCATTAGTCCCAAAATTTAAATTGACTTGGGTAAGCCCAGAAGCTAGAATTGAAGCTAAAGATGATATCATTGATTTTGTGAGTTCTGAATTTATTCAAGAACACAACATTACTGCTTCTCAAACTTCTCAATCTTCTACTGAGCCTTCAGCTCATAACACTGACGTTAGTGATGAAGAAGATAATTTCTTTACTTTTTCTTATACTAAAAATGTTATTGATAATTCTGATATACATACTTTGATTTCTAACTACATTTCTAACTCTACTATAAAGTTTCCAATTGATTTACCAATTCAACTAAAAAGGTCTACATTAAGTATAACACTGCAATACCATCATCGGCACCTGTAGAACAGCTGATTAGTGCTGGAGGTCAACTTTTTGAAAAAAGAAGAGGTTCAATGTGTGACAACAATTTTGATTATTGTTAAAATATAATAAGTATTTATAATATTAAAAAGTAATGTTTTGGTTAATGCAAAAATGTTTTTTTTATTTAAAGTTAAGGAATTAAAATAAATGTATTTCTCAGTTGTAAGTTTCTATATTTATTTTTATTTTTTATAATCCATAACCATGAAATAACATAACTATGATTATGTTATAATATACATATTGTTTGCGCCGCTGCCGATACTCGCTCGATTTAGATAGGTCGGTCGTAGGGCTTCGCGGGCACGACACACCACACACACCACACACACACACACACTTACAAACACGCACAGTTTATCAAAGTTAATTATTATTGTTGAATTGTGAATTATATAATATTATTATTTTATACTCGTCTCATGTCCATAATTTATGTTTTATCAGTACGTTTTTGTTCCTCGTTCTCGCGGCACACGGATGCGTCGCGAATTTGTATTTTTTGTTAGTTGTGTCAGAAATTCGCATGATTGATATTATTATTATTGTAAAGCCTTTGCTATTAATGTTATTATTGTGTGTGCATGTGTGAAAGTCACATTGTTCAATATTATTATATAGACGCCAGCAGTGCACCGTCGAACTGTGAGTTTAAAGGCATATTTTGTATTTTTAATTATTTATTATTATACTTTTATGCAGCTCTAATAGCTTGCCTATTATTTATTATTATACTTCTATGCAGCTCTAATAGCTTGCCTATTATTTATTATTATACTTCTATGCAGCTCTAATAGCTTGCCTATTATTTATTATTATACTTCTATGCAGCTCTAATAGCTTGCCTATTATTTATTATTATACTTTTATGCAGCTCTAATAGCTTGCCTACTATTTATTATTATATCCTTGCGTTGCTGTAATTATTATAAATTTTATAAAAATTATTATTATTGACGTCATATATTATACAGCAACATTTATTATTATATTAAACGTGTTACCATTTTATTATTTAGTATAAGTACACACACACACACAAATACACACACACACACCCACCACACACAAGCACTCTCTGGTCTTGCTCGGCGAACCCGTCCACTTCCTTAGAGTCGCTAAACATCATAATATATACACACAATTACACAGGTCGGTTGGTGTGTAGTAGTGGTACAGTGCACGAAGCATTTTAGTGACCGGGCACACGACCTATAATCGTTGTCGTTCCCGGCGCAAACATTTTTGGTGACCTCGACGTGATTTTTAATTATTTATAATATATTTTATACCTGCTATCTGTATTATCGTTGATTCGCAGAATTGTATAGTCGTTGAATTAATTATTTTCGTGGTTATATTTAAATGATAATTTTTTCATTTAATACCTAGATTGGAAATTTTAGAAGTTAGCTCTTATCAATCTGAAAGGTTATCGATTGATAAAGACTGTTATTATTGTTGTCATTTGTTTGCTTTGCATATATTCTTATATTCTAGACTTTTGGTTTTGAAGTATATAGTACAATATGGCTCTCGATGAAAATGACAGGAAGGTCTTAAGTGATTTGCGAAAGAAAAGGGGAGTGGTAAAGGCATCTCTAACACGTATTCGCACGTTCGTTCAGAACTTTAGACCGGCAGTGGACGCGATAACATTATTAGAATTTAGACAAGAACAATTACCTGAAGTGAACCGGAAATTTGATGACGTTCAGTCTCAGATTGAGCTTATTGATATTGATAACGCTGAGGAAATTTATAGGGATAGGGCAGAGTTTGAGAATGATTACTTTGCAATTAGATCGGAAATGCAAGAATTAATCAACGCAGAAAAAAGTCAGAACTCATCTATTCAAAATAATTCCATGAATTCCATGCCCTTGCATAGAGCTCGTTTAGCTCCATTGAGCCTACCAAAATTTGATGGTAATATTCAGGAGTGGGAATCATATTTTGATTGCTTCAAGAGCATGGTGCACAACGAGGATGCTTATCCACCAGCTCAAAAATTTTCACCCATATTCTTTCCACTACCGTCGTCCACGTCTCCGTCAAAGACAGTGCCGCAGCGTAAGACCGCCAGCAACATAATATCTGTTGTGTGAGAGGCCGCCTAGGACGTCCAGACCACCTTCTCAAGACTTCAGTAGGTTAAGGTAGTGGTTAAGTCTTACCCTGTTTTTGTTGTGAGCTCTGTGGTCATTGCACCCAACGACTCGACCACAGAGACACCCTCCCCATAACTAACTTGCATCATCCTCCTTCCTCGTCAGGTCACTCCCTTCCCTGCCATTGCTGTCCACGTGCGTAGAATTGCCTACCCGTCTCACTGTCAGGCGCGAGTCCATATAGTTGCCTACCCAGAGACATATGCGGCGTTAGTGGGGACATTGGCCAACATCAATATAATAACTTGTGCTCGGGCATCACCGAGTGGTCCTTCGGGTCGTCCCTGTTCAGGGCACGCACATTTTTTGGTCCTTCGGGCCGGATAGGTTAATACAAACCGCGATGATTATTATTATTAAACCACAGTTCTTTGTACATGACCAGTTTGTCGTCGTTGATATTATTCTGGTTATAACTTTTGTAATACCTACATCTTTAATTCTGTACTGTCACTGAGTAACTAGATTTTATTGAAAATTCTATGCTGTAGGCCGTGCACGTACTTGTTTTCCACGAGAATTATTTTCTAATAGTCCTGCACCTGTGTCAATAAATTCTGATCACAATGTCGGACGTTGTTTACAATGACGCAAAATCGCGTATTCTTCGGTGCATTACCAAATTAAAAACTTTTGCGCAAGCTTCTATCGACTACAATAACGAGCGTGGAAGTGCTGGTAAACGAGCAAAGATTGCAAAGATGATTACTGAGCTTACCCCTCTTCGTAATGCAGTTGAAGACGATGTCCAACGAATGGAATCAGCTGTTAATTCGCATACAGCCCCTGCTGCGATAACGGATACTAGTGAAAGTCAGGCCCTTATTACGTCATTTGACAGTCTTTACTATGAGTTGGCCGCCTTTGCTGATGTTCACAAATTTAACATGTCACCTGCGATGGACACAGCTTCGGCTTCATTTTCAAACCAAACCAATTGTTCACATAATTTATCAGCTTTTCAGTTACCAAAACGTAAATTCCCTACATTCTCGGGTGTGTTGACGGAATGGCAAAGCTTTGAGGATTTATTCACATCAATACTTTCACACGCTCCTGAACTGCCAGACGTTGAACGTTTTGAGTTTCTAAAAATGTCTCTCACGGGTGAAGCTCTAGCCCTTGTGTCGCATCTCACGTTAACCGCTACTAACTATACAAGTGCTTGGACAATCTTGCGGTCCCGATACGGCAACAAACGCGATCTCGCTCGTGTTCACCTAGATTCTCTGCTTGCTACACAGATAGTTAAATCGAATGATGCTACCTCTATTAAAGAGCAAATTAACACAATATTAGAGAACACAGCTGCGTTGGACAACCTTGATTTTGTAACCCGACAGTGGAGTCCTCTTTTGGTGCATCTTTTTGAGAAGCATTTAGATTACGAATTACGTGCTCGGTGGGAACAGGTCGTTGGGGATAATTATTATCCTCAAGTCTCTGAATTTGTGGAATTCTTGCGTAGCCACTTGCGTTCTGCGGACATATATTCCAATTCTGTTTCAGTTACCCGACCAGATGAAGTTTCAAAACCCCAACGGTCCTTCAAGCAACAAAGCTTTAAACCTCGCTCGTCAGGTCCATCCACAGTCTTAGCTGCAACGACCAGTAAGGTGTCTGATAAACCTTGCCCACTATGTAATTCATTCCATTCGATCAGATCATGTAAACTATTTACTGATCAGCCTCCGAGTGAGCGCTTCCGTCTTGCCAAAAGCCATCGTCTGTGTATAAATTGTCTGGGGTCCGGGCATTCTTCAATGAATTGCAATTCGAAATATAAATGTCAGTCATGTAAGAAAGCTCATCATTCACTGTTGCATTTTACTCCGACTGCTAGTCCATCAACTACGTTAGGCCCAGGATCATCAACTACTCTGTCCACTAATACGGCAGAACATCTGTCTTCGGTTGGGTCACATGTTGCGACTACATCGTGTCTTGTTAGAGGACAACCGCAGAAAATCGTTTTATTGTCCACAGCAATCGTTGAAGTCTATGCTGCCGATGGACGACGACACGCTCTAAGAGCTTTGTTAGACAGTGGGTCCCAAGCTAGTTTTATCACTGAGAGAGCAGTGTGTGCTCTTATGCTTCGTCGTTTCCATTCGTCTGTCAGCGTTACTACGTTTGCTAGTTCAGCCTCTACCGTTGTTCGAGGCAAATGCAATATTAAGATTGTTCCCTCTGGTCAACAAGCACCTTCGTTTTGTTTAGATGTATCAATAGTTCCTCAAATAACTGGACCAACCCCTCAAACTCCAATCACACCAGGACAATGGGCCCATACGCGTAGTTTATCGTTGGCCGACCCGTCATATAATATACCCGGTCCAATTGATTTACTATTCGGTGCCGATCTGTTTCCTTCGGTTCTCCTTGATGGCACGCAGAAGGGTCAACCAGGTGAACCCCTCGCGTTGAACACTGTGTTCGGATGGGTTCTTATGGGACCAACAGAATTTTACGACGGCTCGTCTGTAACTACATTGTGTTTGAATGTCTCTGATCCTATTGATTCACTAATTAAAAAATTTTGGGAACTTGAAGAATTACCCACCACTTGCCATTTGAGTCCTGCTGATATTGCTGCCGAAAAAATATACACCTCAACTACGACTCGGCTAAGTTCAGGCAGATTTGTCGTCACGCTTCCGTTTCTGAAACCACGTCCACTGCTTGGTGACTCAAAACCGTTAGCTCTCCAACGGTTCAAGGCCCTCGAATGTCGGCTCGCCCGGAATAAAGATCTGCAAACTCAATACGCTGAGTTCATGCACGACTACCTGACAGCTGGACATATGGAGTTGATTCCGCCATCTGAACTTGGGAATCCATATCATTATTACATCCCGCACCATTGCGTGCTAAAACCCGATAGTCTTACTACCAAATTGAGAGTGGTATTCAATGCTTCTGCGAAAACTTCAGCTGGCATCTCGCTGAACGAAAGTATGCACACAGGTCCGAAATTGCAACCGGATATTCAAGTCGTATTGCTTCGATCTCGACTCTGGAAGTACCTCTTTACCGCTGACATCAAACAAATGTATCGCCAAATTCTAATCAGGCCCTCTGATCGAGATTATTTGCGGATCCTGTGGAGATTTTCGTCTCAGTCTCAAATTGATGAGTACCGATTATGTACTGTAACATACGGGACCTCTGCCGCTCCCTATCAAGCACTGCGCACTGTCCGTGAATTGGCTATAGTCGATGGTGCCACCTGGCCGCTAGCAGCGTCTGTGTTATTAAACGATACATTTGTTGATGATGTCCTCACTGGAGCCAATACGATTGAAGATGCTCTCGAGTGCCAATCTCAACTCACAAGTTTGTGTGCGATGGCGCAGTTTCAATTGCGAAAATGGGCTAGTAATAATAGTCAAATTCTACAAACCGTGGCTGAAGAGGACCGTGCCATTTCTCCCTCTGTTCTACTTGATACCAGTGAACAATCAGATTTAAAGGTGCTCGGTCTAAAGTGGGACCCATTAGCAGACACTTTCTCATTTAACGCTAATCCTTCGACTACCAAGCCAACAAAACGTACGGTCCTATCGGAGATTGCTAGGATTTTTGATCCGTTAGGTTTGCTATCTCCTACCACCTTCTGGACGAAATACCTTATGCAACAGCTGTGGACGTCAGGTGTTTCGTGGGATGATCCAATCCCAGTTAACATTAGTGATGCTTGGTTACGATATCAATCAGAGCTGCCCATGATTGAACACCTCTGTATTCCACGACGTCTCACACATGATAATATGATAAACGTTCAACTGCATGCGTTCTCCGACAGTTCGGAAAAAGGGTACGCAGCAGCAGTCTACCTTCGTGTTGAAACTGCTACGGTCATACATTGCCAACTTATAACCGGAAAGTCCAAGGTTGCTCCCCTCAAGAAGTCTACGATCCCTCGGCTTGAGTTGTGTGGAGCTCTGCTTGCTGCGAGGTTACTCCACTTGGTAACAACCACATACACCGATCGCGTAAAAATTGATGAACTGCATGCGTGGACTGACTCCACAACCACTTTAGTTTGGATCCAATCGTCGCCACACCGTTGGGCCACGTTTGTTGCCAACCGTACTAGTCAGATACAAGACCTAACAGCCCCATCAATTTGGCATCACGTCCCCACGCAGGATAATCCAGTCGACTGTGCTTCTCGTGGTCTGTTCCCTTCAGAACTTGTTGACCATCCCTTGTGGTGGACAGGCCCCCCATTTCTTAAGGAGTTACCTGATAAATGGCCAACAACACCTATCCCTCGAGCGAACAGCAGCACCAACACGACTCATCTTGAAGAAAGAAAGCCAATTGTATTACTCGTCAGTGTTGACTCGTGTTTTATGAACTTACTTGAGCGATTTTCTTCTTTAGACAAAATTCTTCGGATCGTTTCCTATTGTCTCAGGTTCCGGTCTCGTCATATGACAGATGCAAGGACGGTCAGTATCAACGCGGAGGAACTCTCGTGGTCACTCCTAGCACTCGTAAAATATGTACAAAAATGTACCTTTCCTGATGATCTATCTCGCTTGAACCAGGGCTCCCCTTGTTCAAAATCCTTGCGTCATTTAGACCCGTTTGTTGACGCCTTTGGTTTAATCAGAGTGGGCGGTCGACTGACTAATGCCGACATACCATATGATCATAAGCACCCGCTTTTGCTGCCCTCTCGAAATCGACTTACTACACTGCTTATTGACCATCATCATGTAAGACTGAAGCATCCAGGCGCACATGCACTGCAAGCATCACTGCAACGAGAATTTTGGATCTTGTCAGCTCGAAAGTCAATTCGGTCTCGGTTACGACAGTGTGTCCCATGTTTCCGCACAAGACCTAGAAATGTACAACCCAAAATGGCAAGCCTTCCATCGTATCGTGTGCAACAAATCAAACCTTTTACAAGTACTGGAGTTGATTACGCCGGTCCAATTCACTAAAAGGTTCTCGAGGCCGACGAAGTGCTCCCACCCTAGCATACATATGTCTGTTTGTCTGTACCACTACGAAAGCGTATCATTTGGAGTTGAGCTCGACCTTGTCCACTGAGACTTTCCTGTTGGCGTTTGCCCGCTTTGCAGCTCGCCGCGGTCCCATAAAAGAGATGCACAGTGATTGCGGGACAAACTTTGTTGGAGCTTCAAAACTGTTAACCCCGTTGACACAGCTCACTCACTCATCTGCGTTCCAAAGTCGTGTGCACAGCTACCTAGCTACCAAACATATCAGCTGGTATTTTAACCCACCCTCATCTCCACACTTTGGTGGTTTGTGGGAGGCTGGCGTGAAATCAACGAAATCGTTACTTCTCCGTTCAGTAGGCAAACAACAATTGACCGGTGAAGAACTTACTACATTGTTAACGCAAATTGAAGCAACGTTAAACTCGCGGCCCCTCTGCCCTTTGAGCAACGACCCGACTGACCTGGAAGCCTTAACTCCCAGTCACTTCCTGACGCTTGAGCCATCAACGTCACTTCCAGACCCTGATTTGGCAAGCGTGCCGCTGTCTAAGTTACAGAGGTGGCGCTTGGTGACTGACCTCCATCGACATTTTTGGTCACGTTGGAAAAACGAGTACTTGTCCAGTCTTCAAGCGCGATCAAAATGGTTTGACAATGTTGATCAGCTGCGTGAAGGTGCCCTCGTCCTGATAAAAGAAGCCTCACATCCTCTGCACTGGCGACTTGGACGGATCCGCACCGTTCATCCTGGATCTGATGGAGTCACTCGAGTTGCTACAGTGGATACCAGTTCTGGCAGTCTCACCCGTCCAGCCGTAAAGTTATGTCCATTACCTACTTCTTGATGCTTGAAGGGACTCCTTCAAAGTGGGCGGTGATGTTCGCGCTAAGCAATTAGCGCGTCGTGGTGTGCAATTACGCACGGCGACGATGACCTGCTCCTATCAGCTCCCTCTCCATTTATACACCTTTCATCCCGTTAATTGTCAAATATTCGTATTGTTATTATTATTTAATCTCTTTGTGTTTGTTGTCACCTAGTACCTACTATCGGTTGACCCGTTGCCGCATAGAATTATTGTATTATCTTTTTTGTTATTGTTTACATTCTGCGGCCAACGCCCTTTTTATCACTATTATTATTATAATTATTATTGTTTTTTTTGTCGATCTCAACTACTTGGTGTGTACACACGTACATTATTATTTTTTCCGCTATTGTAGCATATATATATATATTGTTTTTTACTAAGTCGCATTGTGCGCACCCGTCTTTTACGGTTTTTTGTGTATACGTATTTCTACTTTTGTTCCGCTATTGAAGCGTTTACCTATATCTATTGTTTTTCTTATTAAGTCGCATTGTGCGCACCCGTCGCTTACGGGGATTACTACATTAAATTATATTCATGAGGGCGCATTGGGCGACCCGTCAAAAATAAACCTGCAACAACAAATTAATCGTGAGTACCTACTTTTTCACCCATATTCTTTCCACTACCGTCGTCCACGTCTCCGTCAAAGACAGTGCCGCAGCGTAAGACCGCCAGCAACATAATATCTGTTGTGTGAGAGGCCGCCTAGGACGTCCAGACCACCTTCTCAAGACTTCAGTAGGTTAAGGTAGTGGTTAAGTCTTACCCTGTTTTTGTTGTGAGCTCTGTGGTCATTGCACCCAACGACTCGACCACAGAGACACCCTCCCCATAACTAACTTGCATCATCCTCCTTCCTCGTCAGGTCACTCCCTTCCCTGCCATTGCTGTCCACGTGCGTAGAATTGCCTACCCGTCTCACTGTCAGGCGCGAGTCCATATAGTTGCCTACCCAGAGACATATGCGGCGTTAGTGGGGACATTGGCCAACATCAATATAATAACTTGTGCTCGGGCATCACCGAGTGGTCCTTCGGGTCGTCCCTGTTCAGGGCACGCACAGTACATGTCTTTAATGTTGAGTAATAAATTAATGGGTCTGAAGCAATGAACACATCCATGAGTAATATTTTAATACATGTAATGCTATGGTTAACTCACAGAACACAGTCTGTACGTGAAAGTAAAACAAAATATTAGTTTAAGGCAATCATACTTGAATATCTTTAAGCTTAATACATAAGTTTAACATTTAAAATCTACGTTTAAAGTCTAACTGTAATTTAATTTTAGAAGGGTATTGATAATTCTAAATAATTAAATATATAATATCGTTTTTGTAAATCCATACTCAAAAAGAACTGCTGCACTAACGTGTTAGTAACAACGTATAATAACAATGCCTATAATAATATAATATAATAACTGTGTATAATATAATAATATAGTATAATATAATAAACTAAAACTGTGTAATGTGCTTATATGTTTTTCAGTAACAACAATAATTATTGCACTCTATAACAGTATGTACCTATATGCAATAATTGAATTTATACGAATGTAAGGTTTCTGTTACACAAATGATTGCGGTTCAAATTATTTTTTAAAGAGTTACAAAATAATGTTTAACTAAATGTGTGTTCAACGTGAGCAGTAAGCAGGTATATTTTGAGATAATAAAATATGTATACTGACTTTTGTTATAGTTAAATTAATACATTTTAACTTAAAATTAAAACTTTGGTTAGTGAAATGTTTTTGTTTTTTTTTTTTTTTTGCAAATAATAACATAATAATGCCTACGTTAAAAGTCCATTTAAAATACACTGAGTCATAACTAACTCTAACCATTACTATCATTCATAGTTGACCTGAGGTTTTCAAGAGAAAAAGGTCTACCTAAATAACATCAGAACAATGCTATATATTAAAAATTGATAAGTACCAATCATAGAACAAAGAAATCCACAGAAGAATGTTTAAGTTGTTTCATACATACTAATAATCTTTCTAACAACAATAACTTTGAAGCGTTGTAAAACTATATTGCACTGTATAACAGTAAGTGTTATAGAGAAATCATATGATAATTTAAGGTTTATGATACTCCAATAAAAGTATAAATGTTGTAGTCCAAATCATGTTAAAAAAGAGTTGTAGGTACAAAATAATGTTTAATTGAATGTGTGACTACACCTAAATCTAAGCTGTGTCCATCCTAACATCAATACAATCTATTGTATTAAGTATTAAAATAATATAAACATTTCTAAGACTTATCCAGTACTCAACTTACAAATGACCTAGGTCAGTAGTAAGTAGTAGTAGTAGTAGTAGTAGTAGTAGTAGTAGTAGTAGTAATAAAAAGAGTGTAATTTAATACAGAATTTTAACTTCCAACAATAAAAAGAAAACATTTTAATGATTGTGTGTTCATACATGTTTAATATAATCTTGTGTTGGTTAGGTATTACCGTAACAATAACAATAATGACTTACATTTTAAAAATGTATTGCACTCTATAACAGTAAGTTTAGGTACTCATATGCAATAAGTGCATTTATATGAAAAGTTGAATGTAAGGTATTTATGTGTTACACTAATAAAATCATACATACGGTGTGATTAAAATTATTTTTTAAAGAGTCTCAATGTGATAAAATCAAGTACACCTATATTTATTACCACTATGTATTGATATAACACACATCAGTAGTAAATATGTTACACTGTAGTACAAACAAAGTTAGTTGTATAAATAAAGGAAAGAAAGTATTAAAATAATCTTGACATTGCTAACAGTAAGCCAATATGTGAAAAGCCAATAAAACACTTATCCAGTACACAGTTCACAATAAAAGGAGACGTTAGTAAAGAGTCTAGTAATACCTACTTTGTGTAGTAGTAACATTAAGAAAATGTAAATTTATGTGAGAAAACCTCAAGTGTTTCATTTAGGTCAATATACACCACACACTCTCTCGTCATGTTTCGGTGTTCGAAGTTAAGTTGAATAAAAGCTATTTTTTTTTGGCATTACTGTATCATTTTTATTTTATTAAAAATAACCACATGCGCCCTACACCTTAATTTTTCTTTTGTTTTTCCTGGCGCTTTTGAAAATTACTGGGAATTTTAAATTTTGACCTCCCCAATGCACCAACGATATTCACTTTCCAATCGAAAAAGATACTGAAGTTGAAAATTGAAGCATTATTTCGACTACTTATCGTGTACACAGACACAAAAAAAAATAAAAAAATAAATATAAAAACACACACCATTGTAAAATCAATACATTTATCGCTTCGCTCAAAATCTAAAAAATGTATAAAAGCCGAAAATAAGTACTACACACTTTTGAATTAGCTGCCACACACAATTTTAGGCAAGGCTGGGCATTAACGAGTTAAAAAGTTAAAGTTCAATCTTTAACTTGAGGTGTAAATAGTGTAATTATAAGTTTTATATGAAAAAAAAATTACTTATTTTTAACTAAGTTAAGTTACTATTTTTTCCAACTAACTTGTAACTTCAACAAGTTAAATAAAAAAGGAAAGTAACTTTTAACTTTAAACTTAACTTAAATTTTTCCAAATTAACTTAACTTAACGAGTTAAAAAAAAAATAGTTAACTTGCCCAGTCTTGTTATTAGACATACACCGGACTTTTTTACAGCAATTCTAAATTTCCAATCATATGCTATAAAAATTTACATTTTATACATTATTAATTTGAATATACTCAACATTTTGATAGTTGTATACAATAAAATTTAACATATTTATATATACAGGATGATCCATTTAAGTGGATACACTAATTATTTCGAAAAGTATTAACTTTTTTTATTTTTTTTTTTTTTTTAATCTGTTAGATTTATGCTTTTCTAAAACTGTATACAATTTTTATTTATTTTTACCCTTATATTTATTTGTGAAACCACTATCAACTTTTGATTTTCAAATGGAAACATATAGTAAAAAGATCATGAATTAATAACACCATTTTTTTTATGAATTTAAACGGTAACATTTTTATTTTTTGTTAATTGGTTTGCGAAATACAGCTCCCCAAAGTATTGGTGGTTGAAGGAGGTGGTATGGTCGGGTAGGATAGTGTGAATGTTGATGATAATGCCGATGATGGCAGTCGTAAATTTAACTGTTCAATATCATTTATAATCAGGAGTTAATTTAATGTATTTTTTTAGCATTGATTCCCGAAAGGGAGCAACCTACACTTAAACCACTACAAACGAGTGATGATGATGAAGTCGGTGTTGATAGTGTGAATATTGATGTTAATACCGATGATGGCAGTCGTAAGTTTAACTGTTCAATATCATTTATAACCAGGAGTTAATTTTATATATTTTTTTTAGCATTGTTACTCAAAAGGGTGCAACCTACACTTAAACCACTACAAACGAGTGATGATGATGATGAGTTTGGTGTTGATGGTGTTCAAATCAAAACATAACAACATTTTCTGAAATTTTGAAAATTACACAGTTTTTTTTTTGCTATTCCAGGACATAACGCTAGTACTGAGAAAGTATTCTCACTTATAACTAATCAATGGAATAAAGAACGCAACCGTTTCTTATTGGAAAACATTAAGGGTGTTATGATGGTTCAATTTAATTTTAAACATTTTAAATGTGCTGATTTTTTTAAATACTTGAAAGATCAAAAAAACAATTATATTTTAAAAGAAATATGTAGTTCTGATAAGTACGGTCAAGTCAATTCTAAATAATGTTTAAAAGTTTCTAAGGTTGTTTGAAAAGGTTAAAAATAAATGTTTTGAATTTGCGTTTAGTTTTGGTCGATTATTTTTATTTTATTGTTTCTAATAGATATGTTAGATTTTTAATATGCTGTTTATATTGTGCTTCAATCAGCTAACTGAGTATAATAAAATTGTGTTAAATAAATAACACAAGTATGTTTTGTATATTATGAAAAATTTTAAAATACCTATCCATAATACAGTGGATTCCGCTTAATGTGGGCACCGGTTAATATGGGCATCCGCTTATTGTGGGCAAACATGCCTGGTCCCAATACAAATGTATATTATCAATGATAAATAAAACCGCGTAATATGGACACTCGATTCGGTTTATGTGGGCAATTTTATTGCTGTAAATGTATTTAAAAACGACTAATTTAATCGGGTTTCGTCGTATCTATGAGATTGTGTTTATCGAAAGTAATAAAAATCATAACTATTCAAACCTTAATAGGATTTTGATGTGTGTAAATGTTATTAGATGCGATAAAAATAAAGCGATAGATGGCACGCGTTCTGTAACAGACTATGTATTGAGCCGCATTTCAGTTTTAACGCGAATTTCAACTTGACAATATGTCTCGAAAAGATCTCTCCCTCAAGGAAAAAATCGCTATTTTAGACAAAGTAAAATCGCTACCTCCGGGCACTTCACAACGTAAAATCGCTGAAAAATTATGCGTTCCGAAATCAACGGTGGCGAAACTGCTCAAAGAAGAAGTCATTTTACGCGAGAACTACAATTCAACTCAAACTGCAGGTAATAAAAAACGTAAACGGGAAGGGAAAGATCCCGAAGTTGACAAGGCCTTAAGTGAGTGGTTTTCATTAATAACAAGTCGCGGTGTTCGCGTGTCTGGGCCAATGTTAAAATGTAAAGCCGAAGAATTATCCCAGAAAATTGGTAACAATCAATTTATTGCTACTGATGGTTGGTTAAGCAGGTGGAAGAATAGACACGAGATAAAATTTAAACGTGTGCATGGTGAAAAAGCAAGTTCTGATGAATCCGCCTCTAATGATTGGAAAGCTGACAGGCTAAAAATAATTTTGAACGACTTTTCCCCAGATAACATATTTAATGCAGATGAAACGGGACTGTATTATAGAGCGACACCTGACGGTTCTTTATATTTCAAGAAAGAGGTTCTCTCTGGTTCAAAAAAAGCAATGGAGAGGATTACAGTTTTATTATGTGTCAATATGACCGGGAGTGATAAAAGAAAGCTGCTAGTAGTGGGAAAAAGCTTAAAACCTCGATGCTTTAAAAATCTGTCTATAAATAAAATGCCAGTGCATTACCACACAAATAAAAATGCATGGATGACTTCATCCATATTTTCAAACAGGCTGTATGAATGGGATAAGGAATTGCAAGCAAAATCTAGGTTCATCCTTCTTCTTATTGATAACTGTGCTGCACATCCAAAAAACGTTCAACTCAAAAATATCACTTTAGAATTTTTGCCACCAAATACGACATCCTTAATTCAACCCTTAGATATGGGTATTATCAAAAACCTCAAGGTGAAATATAGAATGAAACTGGTTAATTTTATTCTAGAAATGATTGAGGAAAACCTTTTTGATTCATCTGCAACTGCTAATCAAATAAGTGGCAAAATAAGCATATTGCAAGCGATACAGTTTGTATCCGAGAGTTGGCGAGAAGTTAGCTGCACAACTGTTATGAATTGTTTCGCTCATTGTGGATTTTCTAATTTTATTAGTCCTCAACCTGAGTTAACTGAGTTGAATGAACAATTTTTACATATTCAAAACCATAAAAGAGTTTGAAAATATTGATGAAAATGTTCCTTGTTTTGATAATAATGAAGACATTTGTGATGTTGTAGTACAAAATGTTCTTAAAAAAAGGAAGTTGGAAGATGAAGAAGAAGAAGAAGAAGATACCGAACCACCAATTACAGCTAGAGAGGCAAAAAAGTGCATTGATTTGTTGCAGAAGTTCTTCATGCAAGAGGGTAACGAAAATAGTCCGTCTGATAAGCTTGAAGCGTGTGCCCATTTTGTCAACCAGATCCATACTAAACAGCTTAGACAACGGACAATTACAACGTTTTCTATACCTTCTATATCCAAAGATTAATTTTATTTAATATATTAGGTATGTATGTATATTTAGCTTTATTTATATCCCTAGTAATTATTTAACATTTTTTTTCAATTACAATATGATAATACAAATAAAAACATTTTTTTTTATATATATATTTTTTTTTAAGCTGATTTCGGTTTTTATGGGCAACTGCTTAATATGGGCAAACAAGGCTGGTCCCAACGTGCCCACATTAAGCGGAATCTATTAGTAATAAGAATATTAGTAAAAAATAAAAATGTCCTCTTTTTTTATGAGACATCTGGTCACCCTAGTTGAACGAGAACTTCTTTTTGCATACACTGCACTGGTAGCGGTGGTGTTTATTTGAACATTCATCGCTGGTAGTAGACTCTGAATTGCTTGAAATGTAACAGAAAAACATATAAGTATAAATCATTGGTAAGTACATTATGTTCAAATTACTTTTGTTGGCATCACCATCAATATTTTTTGTCGCATTGACAAGAGGAAATGGTCCACGATGATTACTTGCCAAATTGCACAGGAATTTTGATCGGTTCTTAGATTTAATACTGTAAAATTAGGATGGAAAATATACTTTAGTTCAGCGGTGTTGGATCCTGCCCATAGTCACTACCCCGACACCGCTGAACTAAAGTATATTTTCCATCCTAATTTGGCCAAAGATATCTTGCAATTTAGACTTATCGTCATATAGAGCTAAATTTAATGATCATTTTAACATTTTTTCTGTTAGGTGCAAACCAATATTTAAGGTAGTTTATAGCGGGAAAGTGATCTGTAGGTGCGGGGGAACGGAATGTTACGTAATTGGTACGACTCGCGCTAATGATGAAGAGT
The DNA here is from genome assembly GCA_008086715.1 of Sitobion miscanthi. NCBI lineage: Eukaryota > Metazoa > Arthropoda > Insecta > Hemiptera > Aphididae > Sitobion > Sitobion miscanthi. Next base: position 34,844,112 of record CM017803.1, read on the forward strand.
AACGGCCGACGGGTGATAATCATACGGGTGACAATTAATACAAATTAAATTAATTACGACAATCTAGAATGGCGTTCGTGTCGAACGAGTGCTATTGCTTTTAATATCAACGGAATTACGGGCGCTCCACCTCCGGTGCGGTTAAGTGTGTAAATTTCGACGTCTGAATCACAGATCTACAAGACATCGTCAAAACCCTTTTCCGAGGATAGTAAATATAAGATTCTTATATTAAAACCAAAATTAATATTAAATTATTATTTTATATTTGTATTAAACTACAATATAATTGTCAACAACTCATATCTACTAGATTATCTAATTCTGTTACTTCAAGGCACTGTCGCACACGGTGACCTTTGGACTCCGCGATTAGATTAAACCGTTAGCACCTTGCCGCATGGCTCGCACTCAAACACCAATAAAACCGTATCTCCAATTACAATTATAAATAAGCAGAACGTAATCAAACAAAAAAAAGACCTCTACGATTTCAAACAAAAGATCCCTCCCCACATCACCTACGACACCAACTATGCCACCTAATGAGCCTAAAAAAACAAAGCTATTTGCCTCTTCAAATCACTACAGCGCTCTCGCCGAGACTGCAGATAATAACGACGTCCTATCTGAGTCCCTCAGTCAGGGGAAACTGATACCACTATACCTACACCACTGAAAGTGTCATTGTCACCTCATATTTTCATCAAAGGAGTATTAAATTACTCAAACCTGCTCTCCGAATTTACAGAACTAATCGGTCCAAACAGCTTCATATGTAAATCAACGTCTACCCATCTAAAAGTACAAGCCGAAAAACCTGATGATTATAGAAAGCTAATACATTTTTTAAATAAAGAAAAGGCGTCATTCCACACCTACCAACTTCAATCAGATAAATCCTACAGAGTGGTCATAAGAAATCTCCATCCCACTACCCCAGTTGCTGATATCTCCTCGGAACTTGAGGAAATTGGTTTCTTAGCCAAGCAAGTCACAAATATAAAACATTATCAATCAAAAACTGCTCTTCCTACGTTCTTCGTTGACCTTGAACCCGACCCCTCCAACAAAGACATTTTCAACGTCAAATTACTCCTACACACAATAGTCAAAGTAGAGTAACCCCACAAGCGCCGCGACTTTCCGCAATGTCTTAACTGTCAATCCTATGGGCACACTAGAACCTACTGCGCATATCCTCCACGCTGCGTTAAATGTGGCGAGCCCCATCCAACTTCAGCTTGCAAAAAAAGCCAGATACTCCTGACACCTGCGCGTTGTGCAATAGCAACCATCCAGCCAACTACAAAGGCTGCACTGTTCACAAGGATCTCCAAAACCGCCGCCGTCAGCCCTTCACCTCGACCGACCCAAACCAGAAATCTCAACAAAATCAGCCTCCTCAACGCCCTGCAGCGTCAACCAGCCCACCAACTTCCAATCTTCAATCAAGCCCAAGTCATAAATCTTACGCCAATGTAACAGGTAACGACACCACTCACAATCAAACCCATAACAATCATGCCCCCATAAATGATAGCGACGTTTTCTCCAAGTTCCTTGACGAATTTAAATCAGTTATCAATCCTCTAATCACTCTTCTTACCTCTGTTATCTCTAAGCTCCTTGATACTAAACTTAATGCCTAACTCTTACACTTCTAACTCTCTCCTCACCCTTCTATGGAACGCAAACGGACTAAAAAACCATAAAAACGAACTACTCTTCACCCTTCAGGAAAAAAGAATTGACATTGTTCTTATATCTGAAACCCACTTCACCGCCAACTCATACGTAAATCTCCCTGGATACAATTCCTATCACGCAAACCACCCCGACAACACCGCACATGCAGGGGCAGCAATATATATAAAATCTTCACTTAAATATACTCCACTTCCAAGCATTATATCCAACGACATTCAATCCTGCTCAATTCCTCTGACACTTAATAATATCCCTATCACTTTCGCAGCTGTTTACTGCCCACCCAAGCACTCTATCTCTCCAACCAGGCTCATCGAATTTTTCTCAACTTTCAACAACAACTACATCATTGGTGGCGATCTCAATGCAAAACACCAACAGTGGGGTGTTCGCGCTTCAAACCCCAGAGGAAATTCTCTCCTCCACTCACTAACAACTACCAACTCAACTATCATTGCACCTCCAAACTACACCTACTGGCCAAACTCCCGTCGCAAAATGCCAGATATACTGGATATTTTTGTCGCTAAGATTCCTAGAAATATTCACACTCGAACATTTAACCTCATTGACCCTTGCTCAGACCATTCACCAGTCTTGCTTTCACTAGACGGTCTTCCCCCAGCTAAAATCAATGCCTCAGCTCTATCCCAATTCCCAACTGACTGGGAAAAATTCAGCAAAATCCTATGCGAAAAAACTTCACTTAAACCCCGCCTAAAGACCTCCTCTGATATCGATGATGCAGTCAACTTACTAAAAACTAATGTCCAAACCTCTGTATGGGACTCAGCCAAACCTACATCCTCACACACAAAGCCTCCCCCTCATCTACCCTCCTACATACGAACTCTTATCTCACAAAAACGCCGCGCTCGTGATATTTGGCAAAGAACTCGATATCCTATAGACAAATCCTACTACAATGCACTTACCCAAAAACTGAAACGTCTGCTGGCAAATCTGAAATCCGAATCTTATGCAAACTATACTTCTTCTCTTACTGGCATAGATGGCTCCCTATGAAAAGCCACAAGAAAACTCCTATGTATACATAATCCTCCACCCACTCTACGTAATACAGATGGCAGCTGGGCATTATCTGAACAATCCCAAGCCGACATATTTGCCAACCACCTATCTAACACATTTCAACCACACAATAATATTATCTCTCCAACCAAAAAACAAGAAATTTAAAACTATCTTAACTCTCCTCTTCCAATGCATCCTCCTCCTAGAGCCTTTCACCCTAGCGAAGTTGAGTTTAATTTAAAGAAAAATGCACCCAAAAAATCACCTGGCTTTGACCTTATTTCAACGGAAGTGTTCAAACACCTTCCCAGAAAAACCAAAATTTTCCTAACTCAAATCTACAATTCAATGCTTCGTTTATCATACTTTCCTATATTATGGAAATACTCTATCATAATTCTCATACTAAAACCAAAAAAACCACATGACTGTCCTTCCTCGTATAGACCTATAAGTCTCCTTCCAACATTCTCCAAACTATTTGAAAAACTCCTACTCAAACGAATACTGCCAATAATTGATGAAGCTAAAATACTACCTGACTCTCAATTTGGCTTCCGAAACAGTCACTCAACGATCCATCAGGTCCATCGACTGGTTGACAAAATTACATATGCCTTGGAAGAAAAATAGTACTGTACTAGTGCTTTTCATGACGTCTCTCATTCTTTTGATAGAGTCTGGCACTCAGGCCTCCTTTACAAATTAAAACTTCTCCTTCCAAGCCCCTACTATCTGATTCTCAAATCCTACCTCAAAGATCGGTTCTTTTCCGTACGCGTAGGTTCTTCTTTTTATTCTCCTACTGAAATAAAAGCAGGCGTACCACAAGGCGCAGTAATTGCCCCATTGCTCTTCAATCTTTACATCTCAGACCAGCCCACTTCACCCCATACTCTAGTTGGTGACTTCGCTGATGACAAAGCCATATTAGCAACCAGCTCAGATCCTGTCCTAGCTTCCTCTTACATACAAGATCATCTCAACACCCTTGAATCGTGGTACAAAACTTGGGGAGTAAAAATGAACGAAACTAAATCTATCCACGGTACCTTTGCACTCCGTCACGACATATGTCCAACACTTTTCCTCAATAATCAACCGCTCCCTCCTGCCCAGTGTGTACGTTACCTCGGCATACTTATTGACCGACGCCTCACTTGGAAACCTCACATAATCAGTAAAATCCGTACACTTAATGATCGCTTCCGTCTCCTTCGACCACTTCTAACATCTAAACATATGAAACTCTCCAACAAGCTTCCGCTCTATAAGCTCCTGCTGAGGTCCATCTGGACTTATGGGATCCAACTTTGGGGCATTGCCAAAATTTCCAACATCAACCGCATCCAAAGATTCCAATCGAAAACATTACGTACAATTCTAAAAGCACCATTCTTTGTCTCTAATCACACTCTCTACTCCGACCTCAAAATTCCGTACGTCTCAGAACTAGCGAAAACACACTACAAACGCTTCAATAGCCGCCTAGCCCAGCATGCAAATCCCTTAATCTCCGACCTATCATCTGCTTCTATCCCAGGTAATCCAATTAAAAGATTAAAAAGACAGTGGTGTCGTGACCTGCTAGCCTAAATAATTTATTCATACCTCCACTGGCAGGCCTCTGCAATCTGTCTATTCTGCCTTTTATTTTTTTTTTTTCTTAGCTTATTCTGTATCATCAGTTATTCTTATTGTTCACTATGTAACAGATTGAATAAAACATAAATTGAACCAAAAAAAAAAAATTAGAGGTTACAGCCGTTACAGGGACCCAATTCTTGAAATTATCAAGTTTTACTTATCAGTTATCAATTTGTTTACGACTAAACTACGAAAATATTAGGGAAAACCAGATATTTGGTTAATAATTCAATATTATTATTATTATATGTTTATATATTTTTATTTTCTCATAAAATAATATTACGTAATAACTAATAATAAAAATGTTCCATATTTAATGGACAAATATAGTATTTATTATTTACTCTTTATAATTTAGACATCATAGTCTACGATCATACAATATTATTATTACCTATAATATAGTAGGTATATTGTATTGTATATACCTTTATAATAGGTATGTCATGGATAATAATACGAAATAGATCATTTTACCGCCGGACACATCAATACGTGTAGCACTGGTACCTATTTGGTAGCTAGATATAATAAACTATAAACGTATATAATAATCAACTAACCAACTATATCCAGGGTAGTAACACAGAATATTATTCTGTGGTAGCAATACATAATAAGTTGAGTGATATAATTTCGATTTCAGCTGTTCATGTTATTGGGAATTGACTGGAATGCAAAATACAAATATGTCTAGAGTTACAGATATCATTATTATAAAGGTACCTACCAAGTCACCAACAACGATAATTAGGTATTACTTATATACAGACATACATCCTATTATATTAATAACTCGATATAGCTGATACCTACCTCCATACAGTCACACGATAAATTAATAGATTTTTATATGTTATATCAAATAAATAAGAATAATATATGCTATAGCCATATAATATATGCCCTACTGCCCTAGTATATTAATTTATCATTGATTAAATGTAATACATTAATATAATAGCAATATAGCATCTACATTAGCATTTAGCATAGCATAGACGCGTAGTAAGTATCTATAGTGACTAGTAGCGACAATTGGTCAGCAAAAACTTATTTTTATGTGTCACAAATTATTATTTTTTTAAATTTGAAAATATTTTATATACCTACCATATCAATTTCTTATTAATGCTAATCATTTTAAGAGGACCTAGTAAGTATTTTAAAAATAATGTCTGTTTGTGTTCTTTAGAAGTACGGAGCAAGGTTTAAGAATATTATATTATTTATAGGTATTAGATATTGACGATTTTTTCGATCAATGAAAAAAAAATTACATGCATGGATAATTTATTGATTGGCGATCTGTTTATTTTTATTTTTAGTGTTACCTATATTAAAATGTGTACCTACTTGATTTAGACGCGTACCTACAACTACGCTCTAACAACTTTATATTGATGAGTACTATTACCATAATTCGTTTGTCATCCATTTCCAATATACCTATTTAATATGATAAGCAAAATGTGTTAAATTATTTGTATTTAATTATTATATTTGACTTCATTATACAGTCAAATATCTATAGATATACCTACGTATTATATATTTATAATATATTTACAAACAATACTCTTTTAGTCATTTGTAATATTTTGTTTTATACAAATAATCATAATGACCTAATATGATGGGTAATATGTAATAAGTAATAACCATACAATTACATTTAGGGTTTTGGAAAGAAGAAGTAAAAATGTTTGATTAAGATTTACTTTACTTCACATTTGGACAGGATTTGGAATCGGCATATAAAGTTCACGAGGAAACGAAGTAAAAAAAAAAACAAAATACATTTCTATATATATAGGTACAGGTATTATATTTGGTGTGTATCATAAGTATTCAATTTTAAACGCTCAAACCGCCAGAAATGTATGTGATATAAATCTCAATATTAAAATTTGACCAAACTTGAATTTTACTATAGACCTGCGCTTAATAAAAATTAAGAGTAGAGTAAAACAGTAAACAATCATTCATATTATGTAAATATAGATATAGCTATATACTTATGTTATATTGAGGGGCGTATTTACATTGGTATTTTAAATAATATGCTAAATTAGTGCTGTAGGCCTGTGTATAATTATTACTGCCAAGGGCGCCCATAGTAAAATTCTCAAGGGGGGGACAACATTTTAATTTATCAATCTATTTATAAATAGGAATGACCACGAGGTAGGAAGGGGTTTACAATTTTACACTATACTATTACATTATATACATCAAACTGGAGGATTATAAAACAATAATTATTTAACGAATTAACCATAAAATTAATTTATTGAAATTTTTATTTAATTAATAATACCAATTCGACACTTAAAACATTAATTATATTTATTAAAATATTAATTTACAAATAAAAATTGTAAATTTCTTTTTTTAACACCAAATATATTTATTACTTGTTCTATATATTCATCCTTTTTATCATCAATTTTTTCCCTATGTACATAAGCCATCAAGTCTATCTTTACTCATTGTAGATCTCATCCATGTCTTTACTCTCCTTAGTGTACTGAATGATCGTTCTACAGCGCATGTCGTAGGTGGCAATGTAATATATTATATCTTCTTTGACAGCAGGAAAAAATTCACACTCCTTTAAAAAATTTTTTATGATCTACCATTGTATCATTTATAAATGATTGTGATTTTAATTGCCAATAATCATACCAAATTAAACCATTAACTTTTATATTAGGTATTTTAAATGATTTTCAATATCTTGAAGTATGTTAATAAATTCATTTTTTTGTAGTTTAACCATTTCATTTGGAATCAACCAACATAATTTAAATGGAGTCTCGTTGTTTTCATTAAATCGATTATTTAACGAGCTAATAATAGAGTCTAAATATGGTATATACATGGATACTCTGTAATAATCTTCAATAGAATCATTTGATGAACAGTTATGATTTGATCGTTGACTCTGATGATTTGTTCTTCGAGGTATTTTAAGTTCAAAATCTAAGCTATTCGCTGCCTTAGTGATTTCCTCAAAAATTGTATTAAAATATTCTATGCTGTTTTCTCTATGTTTATTTAGTATGCCAAGAAGTTCAGTTTTAACAAATGTATGAACAGAATGGAGATTAACACTTGTGCCTTGTAATTTGGTCACAACTGGTTCTAGAATAGAAGAATAATAAGCAATTACTTTTAAACTAATCAAAAAAGTACAGTTTGATGTGGCTGATGAAAGTTGGAATGCACGATTTCTTGTAACAGCATTTGCTTCTGAACTAATAGATAATTTTTCAAGAATAGTTTTAATTTCAATGACATTTTTATCAAATAGCCGTATACATTTGTATTTTTCTGACCAACGTGTCTCACAAAATAATGGAATATTTGGAATAAGTTTTCTTCTCAAGATACTTTCTCTAAAAAACTTAATTATTTCCTTTACAGTACCAATAGTATTTCTGATTTCAGGAATTGAATTTTGATCGTTAACTACTAAATTTAGCTTATGTGAAGCACAATGAAAATAACAAGCAGTTGGATACTTTTTTCGTATAATTGCCTGTACACCATTTTCTTTACCACTCATAGTTGAACAACCATCAAACCCTAGGCCAACAAGTTTCAACATATTTAAACTATATTTTTCTGTTGATTCTAATATACTTCTTGATACACCTTCTGCATTTAAAACATGTATTTCACTAAATCCAATAAATTCCTCATGAACTACATAATTATTATCAATATATCTTACACCAATAGATAACTGTTCCTTTCCTGCAATATCTGCTGTTTCATCAGCCAGTAAAGAAAATGCAACTGAATTATTGACTTGGGAAACAACATCATTACGAATTACTTGACCACAAACTTGAATAATTTCATTTTGAATTCTATGTGACACATATTTGGATTTCCCAGAGGCCGTTTCAAAATGGTTCGATAAAATATTATCACCTGAATCAATCCGAAATTTCAATAAATCAACAAAATTACCTTTATCAGCAGTGTGTCCTCTAAGGGCAATATCATGTTGTCCACAAAACAATATTGATTTTATGATTGGTCTCAAATTTTTTCTATTATCTTCAACTTTTTTATGTACTGTAGAATTAATTTGTTCCACGACATTTATTTTTTTTGAATTCATACTGTCTAAAAACAATTTTGCTGTAACTTTTGAATCATTATGCCACTGTGTTTTTTCATGGTTTTTTGACGCTTCAATAATCTGATAGAATTTTGTAAAAGGTGTAATAATAAAAGAACCATGTTTACCTCTGTGCACATTAGGTTTGAATAAAATGCAAAATTTACAAAAAACCCCTTTATGTTTTGGTGAATAAATCATCCAGTCATACATTTCTAAGTACTTCAAATTAAATGCACTTTTAGAATTTGATGCCATGTCATTTTTAAAATTATAATTTATAGTTGGTTTGTATGGATTAATTAGTAAACTGTACTTTTTGTCTTCTGGAATTGGATGAATATCAATAAAATCTCCAACATCTGATGAATCAAATATACTGATAGTATCGTTACTTACACCTAAAAAGTAATTAAACTAACATAATTATATAGAAACATTGAAAAAACAAAATAAAATGTTTAATAAATATTCAATCTTACACATAATATGATTTAATAAAAATATTTTAATGAATAAAATAAATCCTATACTTACAAGGTGTTGATACTACTTCAGATATGTCTGAATCGGTTATGATGCTGACACATATACTACTATTAGTAGACGTAACTAGTTTATTACCTATATAAATATAATAATTTATATAATATAGAATATAGCCTCGTTATTTTTATTTATATACATAAATTAAAATTAATAATTATTCAATTCATTGTATTTGTATATTTATTATTTATATGCATGGTTAAAAAAATTAAAAGTCTAATATGTAATTAAATATTAATAAAACATAATTTAAATAATACGATATACAATAAATAAATAAAATAACTTCCTTTTATGAATAAAACTTTTGTATTACTCACAAGGTGTTGACACATCGACTACAGAAATGGCTGGGTTATTAATATTTTCTTCTACAATTTTCTTGTCAGTTTTTGTAGTTTTGGTTTTAAAAAAGTCTATAATTTTTGATTTTTTACAGTTTTTTTCATCATCTAAAAAATAGAACATAAGTAAATAAATAAGTAATAAATTAAACCACATATCGTATACTATTTGGCATTTAATTATATACTTTCCAATTATTAAGTATTGATTAATAATAAATAATAAATGATAATGAAATCTATGTTATTAATTACTATTAAAATGTATAATCTATCTAGTTCCATCTAACGACTAAGATCTAGATTCCTTTTGTAAACTTACTTTCGTGTATGATGGGCGAAGAACTTGTTTCTGGTTCTGGGGCTGGACGTTTTGGAGTAAATACATATTTTTTTAATTTATTAATAGTACTCATTATTTTATTATTAAATACAACACTTGACACTACGATAGTAATAGTAAACTCGACAGGTACAACATGAATTAATGAGTAACGACTCAAAACTGAATAGTTTTCATCTCTAATGGGTATTGGACAATACTACAATAGGTATTGGGTAGTGGGTACCTACAACTGGGCTATGTTCATGTATAAAAATATCCACTCCATTTCCGTACTTCTTTAGGTATTATATATAAATCTGTGATTATAAATAAAATATTATGCTAGTGTACACGCACACATAGACAAACATATTATACATATCGTATTGTGGCAATGCACAATATTTTAAGAATTGATAACTTTTCATAGAATAGAAACGAAACAGCGTGTTGTTATTTATAGCTGATAACCCGATTTGCCAAACTGAATTAACCGACTTTTAATAAACAAATTATAGATTTTCATAATATATTAAAATACATTTTTAAATTCTGTTTAAATAATTAAGTAGATTCTGATCACAGTAAACAATTTTTCAAGATTTTCGACATTTTCCAGGGGGGGACATGTCCCTAACCTAACCCCCCATATGGGCGCCCTTGATTACTGCCATATAAATAACTAAAATATAACGCACCAACTGAAATCTGAATATTATCGTAAGAACAAACACGAATGTAGTTAATTCCAATTATATATTAATTGAATATTGCCATATTGGTCGTTAAAGGTATATCTAAACCGTATACCTATAACATAAGTCAAAACATACCTATATATTATTAGGTACTACTACCTATAAACATAATAAAGTATAATAATAACTTATATGCATCAGCTTACATAGGAATTTCAAATGTACGGAAGGGGGTGGTTAAATTCAAGGTGTAAGTATACTAATTGTAAGAATTTGGTAGTTTTAAAGCTACCAAAAACTACCCACGACAAAAGGAGAACACTTCTGTCGTGACCTATGAGCCGCACCGCGTGATGACCCAAAGACCAAGTCGGTGGAGCTCATAGGCTTTGTACACGCATTAAAAACTAAATTTTAATGATTTATAATAAGGGAGAAAAAGGTGGTTTTGGTTAAGAAATAATCGTGTGTAAGGTAATCATGAGGTTTTTTACTGTGGACATCGTAATAATAATTTGAGTTTTGTCTTTTTTTTTTTAATATAATAATTTTCAGGTTTTACAATTGAATAAGAACGGGCATTGGCACATTTCAATTACAAAATAAATAATCAGTTGTTGGCACATTTTTGTCCGGCCCACGGGAGGCGGTACACCATATTGCTCATGGTGTGTCCTCACAGGGTTACCGGGAAAATGGGTATGTGGAGAGTTGTTTTATACCATGAACTAAGATAGTAGTATATCTTAGTTCATGTTTTATACGAAGGGGAAAGGAATAAAAAGGACCCGCGTCTTGCGACGCCTCATTGGATAGCACACAGATTATATAAAGTTGGTTTCATATAATCTGTGGCCTACGCATAGGCGCACATTCAGCCTTAAACCTGGGAGTGCTAAAATATTTTAGTCCAAAGTGACCCTTGAGGGGCTTCGCCCCCCACACCACCCTATACGGTTATATATACCAAACATAAATTGATTTAATTTTAAATAAAATCATAAATCATAACATAAAAAAAAAAAAGTAGTAAATCAAATTTTCAATAAGACTTATTTTTTCCAATATAATATAATCTGTTAAATACTTTCCTTTAAATATTAATAAATCAATGAACTAAATTTTTTACTCATCAATAAACTAAATATGTATCTAAAAGAAGTACAAATTAAAAATAAATTATATTAAATCTAATCTTCTTGATTTTTCAGCAAACTTATTAATTATATCTTCATTTTTTAATCCAATCGTTAGTTCTCTTTCTATATACAAAGATGAAAGATTACTGAATCTACTCTGCACCATACTGGTGCGTAACCAATTCTTAATGCGGCGCATTGAGGAAAATGACCTTTCACATGTTGCTGATGAAATTGGTATGGTTAATGCAACTTGCATTAATTTGTGAAGGTTTGGATAAACTTCCGGATTACATGCACATATGACATCTTCCAACAAATAATTACTACTGAGACAATACTTTAACACCAACATCTCTGCTTTTAAACTTTTATATGAAGTTCCTAAAACATCCTGAAAATATAAAAGTATGCATAAAAAGCATAATATTGAATATTAATACCTATTTATATTAACTATACATTAATTACCTAGTATTCTACATATATACTAAGAATCAATAAACCTTATATCTGTTAATAAAGAATAAACTTTTATTTATATTCAAATTAAAAAAATGATCAATAGAAGTAGCTAGTTCTAGATTTTCATCAGAAAATCTTTTATTTAAATTTGAAATCACATCATCAATAATTCTGAAGTATGCAGTTCTTCTCCAATAAACATCAACAGATACACTTACATCTTCACTATTATTATATGTGGCCCCCGTTGGAGTAGTCAGAGCATAATCTTGAAGTGTTATAGATTCTTTTCTTTTACGTTTTTGACTTTGAACTTAGAACAAAATAAAATAATAAAAGTAATAAATAACCACAATAAAATTATTATAGATAAGATAATAAGATCTAAAAAATTGATATTCATTTAATAATATATTAAACTAACCTCCTCCTGTAGATGGTGTTGTTAATACTATATCATTATTATCACAAAAATCTTTTAATTTAATCCAGAATACAGAGAATGCATCATCGGAGCCGGAACGTAAATCGTTAAAAGATAATACAACACTTTTAATGACATTTACAGATTTACCCAAAGTAGCTGATTTGCTTTGAAGCTGCTGACTTAGCACATTTATGATTGATAAAACTTCATAAAGTATGAATACAACTACAACAAAATCACTGTTTTGTATTGAATTTAAAATACCTATAAATAATCTTTTATTTATTTATTTCATATATAATATGCCAGTAATTACTAATTATATTAGTTTAATACTTGTAATTTAAGTTTTTAATTTGTAATGAATAAAATTTAAAATGTCTATACAATACTTATTGCTTGTGCTACATGTTTGTCATTTTGATCTTCAACTTCTTTTTGGAGAATAGCAACAATTGCTTTATAATTATTAATAATTGCTTCACAGTTCTTATAACGACAAATCCAACGTGTATCACAAATCCTCATTACTTGACCTTTTTTAAGACCAAGTTGTTTTTGGATATCAAGTAGTTCATCATTTTTAGACGGTCGAGAAAAATGGACATAAGTTGCTTCTAATATATTGAATACCTTTTGTGCACTCTATAAATAAAACATTTTTCATTGACAATAGTTAATACTCACTTTCTTTGAAAATGAATTATATCAATAAACCTTCATTGATTTGCATAAATCCAAAACAACTAAATTAAGTCGATGCGCCATACAGTGTGTATATATGGTTGCTGGATATTGCTTTTGCACTTGAGCTTGTACTCCGTTTAGATGACCGGACATGACGCTTGCTCCATCGTAAGATTGAGCCACTATATGAACAATTTCCATGTTTATATTTTGTTGTTCAAAGTAATGCATTATAGCTGAATAAATTTGTGTTGCATTTTGGCCACTGGAAACATCTATGAAACCCAAAAATCTTTCAAAAACATTCAATCCTACAGCATATCGTACACATAATGAGAGCTGTTCTTCTTTATAAGTCCTAAGAACATAAAATTGACAATTATTAATTATATAACCTTTAATTGTTTTATAACATGTTTTTAGACTTAAAACGAACATACTATTACATTAAGTTGTAGCGGGCCTGTGGGGAGCCGGGAGGATGATGTTGTTGCTAGGTAGCTTTGGTTGATACCAAAAAGACGGTACTACAGAAAGTAAAAAGAAAAAAAAGAAAAACACGGTATGATTACGTTAGGTTGTCGTTTTATTCGTTAAATATTACCGAATAAGACTCCGTGTGGTCCTGAGATTCGCGGGGACGTGTGCTGTCCGTGCTGTGCGAAGAAAAATAGTGATGTTTTTTGGACTTGATCCGGTTCATCGAACGGCCGGCCGACGATCCTAACGCGGGTATCGCGTGCCGGCGTCGTCCGTCGTCGATTGGCGGTTTGTTTGAGAAGCGCGGCGCGGCTTTCCGCGTAAAGGCTGTTTGAGTTCAAACTGCTATTACGCGGGACCGCGTCATACTCCCCCCCCCCCCCCAAACCGCCAACAGCGGTAGTGGTCCGGCCGTTACCGGTGTTGTCAAGGGGTATGAGAGGTGGCGGTTGCTAGTTGTTCCGCGGGTCCGGTTTTTCCGGTAATGTTTGTCACTACCAGCACCGTGGCCCCGGCGAGGTCTGAGGTCGCAGGCGCTGGCTGTGTCGGGTCTGGAGTTGCTGGAGGCGCCGGTTTTTCCAGGCGGTGCTGCTGGGATGTTTTCTGTTGTTTGGACTTGTAGTCCATCATCCGCAGCTTGTTCCGGCGCTGGCGGGCGTTCAGCACGGCTGGTGGTGTCACCGACGGCGGGTTGGTGGGCGTTGTTGGCGATTAGGCGATCGATGACCTAACCTAACCGCCGTTTGTTTGAGAAGCGCGGCGCGGCTTTCCGCGTAAAGGCTGTTTGAGTTCAAACTGCTATTACGCGGGACCGCGTCAAAGTATTATACAATAATTAATAATTAACCATTACTTCACAATAACAATTACAATTTGGTTTACTTAGATATATAGATTATTATTAAAATACCATTATACCAACCTAGCTTCATCACACATAATAGCAAAGAAACCAGTTGTTGAAATTTCATTAAGTATGATTTCCTTTATGGAACTGGCACAAATATCAATAAGTTCATTTTGAATTCTCTAACTACTATAATTTGTATCTTTTATGTACATATTTTCAAAATCTGCTACAGATTTAGCATACAATTTGCACAACTCTTTAAAATTTCCTAAGACACAAAATAACTGATAATTTTAACTTTAATAATATTTATTATAATATGTAGAATATACCTTGATTAATTGATTCATCATTCTCATAATGCCCTCTAAAGGCAACACCTTGTTTTGCTAAAAACAACACTATATCGATTAGATGTGAAATGTACAGATGATTTTTTCTTATTTGTTCTTTGTGTGCAGACGACAATTGAGCAACAACGAATCCTTTTGATTTACTTGAATAAAATTATAACAATTTTGAAACACATGAAATATGGCTAAGAGCAATATTGTGTTTTTTTAATCGTTCGCTCAGCTGCATAACAATTATAACTTTTATTAAAATAAAATAATAATAATAACACATTCACACTATTAATCCATCATATTTAAATTTGACTTGCACTCTTATTTAATTATTATTTATTAATTTATATGAATTAAAAAAGTTAGTATTCAATACCTAACACAATGTTAAGTAAAGCTACCTATACAATATAAACGTATTTAACTTGCTTTTTGTCAGTTGTTAAATGCATTTTTGGTCCAAGTATCTTCATTTACACTGGCTCCAACAAATATTCTACAAGGAAAACATAATGCAGCATCTTTTTTCATACTGTACTCTAACCACTGGTATTCCTTGAAGATACAACCAAAGACAGATTATGACCGAAAAAATGCTAATGATTAGACCAGACCAGTTCTCAGGTAAAGAGGACGTAAGAAAATATTTTAGGCAATACGAAAGAGCAGCAGATGTAAACGGTTGGAAGGACGAAGATAAAATAAGATTTTTATCGGCATTTGTAAAAGGTACAGCAAGCACATTTTTGGAAAATTTGGAGGACAAAAATAATAATTGGACATGGAATGATTTGAAACAGGAGTTTCTCGAAGAATTTCAACCAATCGGCTACAATACAATTTTAAAAACTAAATTAGAAAATAGACGACAAGGAGATACAGAGTCTATAATGAGTTTTTTAACAAAAATAGAAAATATATGTAGACAATTAAATAAAAATATGCATGAAGATGAAATTTGCACTTATATTTTAAAGGGATTAAAAGAGACAGTCTTACATGTGATTTCATTACATGACAATAGCAACCTAAAAGAGCTAAAGAAAAATTTAAAAAAATTTGAATTGATGCAATTTCGAATTAATAACAGAGGACCAGAATTAAGTGATTATACAGAAATTCTTAATGAACATGTATCTCAACTAAACCAAAAAACAAAAGAAGAAAGAAGAGAAATCGATGAACTAAAAAGACAGTTAATAGAGAGAGATAGAGAATACAAAAAGGAGATAAACAAGTTAAGGGAAAATATTCAACAAATAAACATTACAGGAAGAAGAAATAAATCGGTAAACTTCGATGATGAAGAAATAGATAATTGATATAATAATAAAAATTATAACTGTAATGAAGATAGGAGCAGAAGTTATAATAGAGAAACAAATTATCAAGGACGACAACGCGGATACAGGGATAAAAGTCCATACCCAGGAAGATTTAATGACAGAAGTAGAGAATCTAGCAGAAATAGACAATATAGTAGAGACAGATCACAGTCCAGAGAGAGACAATATTACAATAAAATACAAAACGAGACTAATACAAATCAAGATTATGAAAGAAATCCAAGTCATAGATACGATTCAAATAATTACGAATATAGAGATAACTCACGTAATAGAGAAACTAACCTAAATACAGTCAACGGTAGAGTCTATAGAAACAGATCAAATTCAAGAGATCGAGACAATAGTGGAAATTACAATTACAGCTACAGGCATCAATACAGCAGAGAACATAGTCGAGAGAAAACACCAGAAAGATACAGGGGAGATCGCTATAATAAAGAATCCGAAAGAGTTACATACTATAGTTGTAATGAAAAAGGTCATTATGCTGATAAGTGTACAAATACAAAAAAACTAAAAGGTACCGAGTTGAAAAAAAAATCGGATTGTTTAACTCGGGAATATAATCATAACAATTTTAAAGACACAATAGGTATAGAAAAAAATAATTATATACACTACGTAAAAAATTGGCACAACACACAAGAAACGAAGAAATGCATAATCAACAATTATCAGAACATCGACCTATTAAGAGATCATAACAAAACTGACATAATAAACAACATCGAAAAATACAATTCAGCAATTAAATATAATACTTCAGAAAAACATCACATAAACGAAAATGACGACGAAATTGAAAGTAAAATTAAAAATACCGCTGGCTCATTCATAAAAATACAGGAAGTACCAGGCGATGGAGATGGTGGTGCACATTCACTACGGATTTGTTTACTACAACATGGAATAAAAAAAACTACCTTAGAAATAATTAACATGCTGACTATTGATAAAATAAAATCCAGTTACAATTTTAGAGACGATGCCTTAGCGTATGTTTGCGACCATTTTGGCTTGAATTTATTTATAATAGCTGAAAATAATGACACTTCAAATGCTGAAATTTATTGGAAAACAAACAGGCCAAGTTAGGAATTTTTAATAAAAATAATCACTGGATACCGGCAGTCGAAATAAAAACAATTGAACCACAAATATTCTCAAATATAATAAAAACACAATTTTTCCCGAACGTAGCAATATCATTGAACAAAACTATATGAATAAATATGTAGACCATACAAAATGCACAGAGACAAGCACAAACACCGGAACTGAAAATGATAATAAACATAGAGTAATGTCAATAAATGTAGAACACGAAGGAATTGAGAAACACACCGATATGATACAGGATCAAATATATCATGTATAAATGTTTCGCTAATAAAAACCTTCAATGCATAAAAAACAAAGAACTAGTTACGATAACAGGGGCAAACAATTCAAAATTGGATCAAGTGGGAAAAATAAATTTAATGATTAAAATAAATAACCAGCAATATTTTATTGATGCATTTGTTATAAAAGGGCTAAATTGCGAAATATTATTGGGGAACAATTTCAATATTAAAAATAATTTAATAATAAATTTTAAAAACAAAAACATAAAACTCAATAACGATGTCATAACAATGAACGAAGTATGGTATAACTATTACAAAGAGGATAATAACTCAAACAACAGAGAAATAAAATATAACATAGCTAGCATAAATTATAATACAAAATATATTGGAAAAATCGTATGTAAAAACAATATAACGATATCACCTAAAAGTAAAATAAATATAAAAACAGAGAATATGTATATAGACACAAAAGAACAAAACAAAAGTTATGAAATAGAACCTAAAGAAAGCTTAAGCAAAGATAAGTATTTAAAATTGGAATCAACATCCCTTAACATTGATGACGGAATCACAATTTACAATTTTTCAAAATTATATAGTACCATACCGAGAGGAATGACGATAGCGAATTTAATAAATACTAACACACCAAGAGTACAAGACGACACAGTATGTGAGCCAATAAACACCACCAATACGACACAAACAGAAAACTGTAATGACGATAACATTGAAGAAATTATGGATAAGCAAGGAAATGTTATTAAAATATCACAGGAATTAATTAGTGAACAAAGAAAAAAAGGCTTTAAGACTTATTAACAATTATAAACATTTATTTACATCAGATCCTTTAGAAATCGGTTGTGTCAAGGTAGAACCATGTGAAATTAAATTAAAAACAAATAAAGCAATATTCCAACCACCATACAGAGTTTCACCTGCACAAAGACATAAATTAAGAATTCTAATTGAAGAAATGATAAACGCAGACATAATAGAACCTAGTAAAAGTAATTACGCTGCTCCAGTATTTTTAATTCCTAAGAAAGAAAAAGGGGAATACCGATTCTTAGTAGACTATAGGAAATTGAACAACGAAACGATACCCGATAAACACCCAATTCCACGATCACAAGATCTTTTTAGAAGCCTAGAAGGGGCTCAATATTACTCTTCTATAGACATGGCCCAGGGGTATTTTCAAATTCCGATAAAACAAGAGAACCAAAATAAGACAGGATTCATAACAGATTTTGGACTTTTTAATTTCAAAAGGATACCTCAAGGGTTTAAAAATTCAGCACCAATTTTTCAAAGAATATTAAATAATGTATTCAGTGACTATTTATACAGAACAATGATAGCCTACCTAGATGACATATGTTGTTTCGGAACGAATTTTCGGAACAAACCCATAACCAACTCTAAAAATAAAAATTGAAAAGTTAAATACAACAATTATAAAAGAACTTAACATAAACTATAGCTATTCAGGGTTAATTAAAATATCGTTCCCATGTAATTATGAATTATTAAGGACGAAAAGATTTTAATCCCAAAAATGTACTAGATATAAGGCAAAAAGTATAGTAAGGGGGGCGGTCGAGGTATGTCAATACTGCGATACGTTTGATTGTAAATTTTTTTTTTTTATAAAGATTGAATAAAAGTGTTTCCGACCCGAAAATTATATTTTGATTGAGTAGCCACACAATTCTAAGTATACTCCTTAAATCTGATCTGTAACCGGTTAATTTATGGTCGTTGACGATTTAAGGTTTAAACGGTGAAAGTATAGTCTTACGTTAATTGTATTCTTTCAATCTGATCTGTAACCGGTTAATTTATGGTCTTTGAAGATTGAAAGTCTAAACAGTAAAGGTAACGATATCGACGTTTAGAGAGCCAAACTGTAACCGGTTAATTTATGGTCTTTTGGTAACTCTAGTGTCGATAGAGGTATATCACTGAAAAGTGCATATATGACAGATGTCACTAGAGAATATTGCAAGTCGGCTACCATAGTCGTTGAATAATTTTCCGGAAGTTGTACTGTGTTATTTTCACTAAGAACTTGTCCAATATTTTTCAAAAATTTCTATCCTTTGTTTTTTTGTTGAAGTTGTAATATTTTTGTCTTTACTACTTTTCCTTTTCTCCTGGTATCTGCTCAAGTTGTGTAAAAGTGTTTTCGATAATATTTATCATATCAACTAAGGCAGCATTTGATTTTTCCAAACTTTTGATAGTTGTAAAAATTTGAAGAAAATTAGTTTTAATAAAAATCAAATCATTTTTTACAGCTTGTAAGTGTAACATGTTTTTGCATCTTTCAATACTGACTGACGACTTTTCTTCACTTAATTTGTCTATAACATTTTTCAAACCCTCAAAATGATCGCAATTAAATACAGCGGCTTCCAGCCAAGTTCCCCATCTAGTTAATACGGGTTCTGGAGGTAATGGCACATTGGGCAATATTTCTTTGTACACCTGGACATGATATGGTGCTTTTAAAAATACTTTTTTTAGATTACTGATTAATTTGTTCACATTTGGAAACATTTCTCTGACCTTCTCTGCAACCCTGTTTATCATGTGAGTTACATACGTAACGTGAATTAAATTTGGGTAGAAAACTTTTAGTGTATGGTGTATGGTGGTTTTTGTTATGTATGGAGTTGCATCCGATAACATTAACAATACTTTTTCGTCATTTCCAACCAACTGCCATAATAATTTTAGTCCATCATTGATAAACCGAGCAACAGTGGAATGATTAGTTTTTTCCAAAACTTTGCATGTCAGGAGAAATGGGCAAGTCGGAGTATTTGATTTTAATATTCCCACCAGTAAATTTGCAACATACCAACCGTTTGTATCTGTAGTTTCATCTACAACAATCCAAATATTATTTTCACCAATTTCATTTTTAATTTTTGTTTAAGTAGTATAGTAGCACGATAGCAGTTAATTTTTATGTAACGCACTTTCATCTGGTATATGTTTGCCAGTGTATTTCTCTAAAAATGTATGAAATTGAGGAACTTGCATTTTATACCAAGGTTTATTAGCTGCTACTAAGGCTAGACACAAATCATTGTTAAAATCATTTTAGTTGTTTTCATTGGGAGTAGCTTCTGATAAAAATAATTGGGTACTTGTTTGTTATCGCCCCTCCAGTACACCGTATAAAATTTATCGCCCCGCCATCGCCACTCTTGTTTGTTATCGCCCCTCTATAAATAAAAAAAATATTTCAATGTATAATATTATTTTATTTTAATAGTTTTAAATATATAAAAATATAGTATAAAATTTAAATTAAAAAATGTATAAAATTGTATAAAATATATGAATATAATATAGTCATAATGGAGGCCAGAATTCGGAAATATCTTTGAGGATAGTTTCAAATGCGTCTTGTTCTCTAAAACGTGTTCTCCACATAAACTCTGCCAAATATGATTCCAGAAAATTTCTGTTAGTTCCACGACGCATTTTATTGCCCCATTTAGCAGAGCCCCACAACCTCTCAATATTTTGGGTGTGAGCCCCTGTGTCCAGATCGACAAAATTATAGGCGTAGTTTACAGTATTATGTTTGAATCCCACTTGCTGCAAATTATTGTAAGCTTTCTAACAATCTGACAAAATTATTGAGCCTGGTCTTATATATCTTTGTATTATGGGTAACAATGTTTTCTCCGATCGATCAGGTCACTGATTATAAAACACGCTTTAGTTTCCCGACATATTCCACCAAAAATCCATTGCTGTGGCAGAATACGCCCAGCATTATTTTTTCTACGCACAAATAAACTTTCATCTATTTCAACAAAAATACCGGGACCACCAATTTCTTTATTTTGATTATTTTCAAGCTTCCATACACATACCTCACGTAGATAATTACTCCAATCAACTACATCATTTTGTCCCATATTTAGTTCACGTTTACAAAATGTTACTGAAGACATTTCTCGGGCGCAGTAGTATATGAAATGGACAATTGTGTGTATTGGTAGTCTTCTTAATCCTTTTTCCTTTCGGCAACTTCATTTTTGACATCGCCACCGCGATCCCTTGATAAACATTATATGGCCATTTTCACACACTTCACTAACTTTAACTATATTATGTTGTTGTAAAAAGCAAATTCCAGTATCACTGTTTGAAACAATTGAGAGTAATCCAGTTAAATTCATTTTAACGCATTAAATTTAATTTTTCGAATTGTTCTGTAGTAGGTAATAAGTAAATAAAACGGTAAACGACAGCCAGCAACGAACTAAATATCCTATATCATAAAAATGATTAAAAATACATTTTATCATTTTCTAAAATAGATCACAAACGATTAGCAATAGCGATAAATTTTATGCGATGTACTGGAGGGGCGATAACAAACAAGTACCAATAATTGTTTTGATGAAGTATTTAATTTACGTTTTAAAACATTTATATGGACATTAGTATGTACATGTTGTGTTACTAGTGATTTTTTGGTACAAGGAATATTTTTGTCACAAACTTGACAAAAAATTGTTGCACCATCTGTCGTGAAAATCGTTTATTGGTTATTGTACGACGAAATCCATTGAGCAAATAAACTTTTTAAACTGCTTGAAGTTTTCGGCATATTTGTGTGTTATAGACAGTTATAGTAATATGAGACGAATGGAAAGAAAATATTATGTATGCAATAATATATCGCACTCAGATATCAACACTCGTCGCGACGCGGTGGACGACTAGTAGACAATGAGAATAGTCGTGACTGCTAACGAAATAACCGATGTGCTATCGCTATCGGTAAGGAATACATGGAGATTAATTTTAATTAAAACCCAGAAATAAATCATTTAGTGAACATTGTATTTATCAAAGTGCTGGTATACGTCATACGTGAAATATGTCCATTATATGCCGATGTTCGAAAAATATTCTCAAATATTCTCTAATCCCTAAAATATGCTTTTTTATGCAAAATACATTTTTTCCTGTAAATTCTATGTTTCATGAATCGTAAAGATTTCTCACTCCCATTTAACTGCTTTGACTAGAAACAAATATGTAAAATCATAGAAATCCGACCTCTACTCATGACACTGAGTTGGCTGAAATTGAGTTGACATTTGGCACAGCAATGGAAAATATTCCATCGGTCAATTTGGCACATTTAGAAGAATTTGAAACAGCAAATTAACCATTTGACGATTTAGAAATACGATGTGTAGAGTACATAACTGGGTACCTGATAAATCGATTTGCACATAAATATCCTTATTTACTAGATTCAGACGGATCAGATGAAAATAAAGAACCCAAGTCCAATTGGATAAGTCATATTTCAAAAGGCAACCTGAAACGTCATTCAGAAAAATTAGTAAGACTTACTAAAATAATGGAACCTTATTTCAAGGAATTACATGGTGATGGTATTTCAAAAGCACCTGGAATTATGAAAACGTTGACAAAGAAACTGTTGAATATTTCTTTAACTCTTGGTATACCACAAGAAGTTTTAAAATGTTTGGTTCGAACAAGAACATGTATACGATTTAATAACCTAACTAAAGAAATATTACAAAAAATGCAAAATCAACGTAATAAACAAAAATTAAAAAAGTTTAGTAACTAAACTAGTATGAGTACCTACATAACTGTGTATCAATGTTTATAGATAACTTGAAATAATAAACTTATTTAATATGATTTATAAGCTATAAACTTACCTATCTAGCATTTTTCCAAACTCCCTCCACTCATCGCTGTTATTGGACAGTCTCTTCAGTTACCTACTTCCTTATAGCTCCTCATTCCAGCATTTTTAATAACTTTGTTGATTAAAGCAAAAACAAACCCCATTTTCTTAATATTCCTAATATCTAATACAAATTAATGATAACGTAACTGAACAGCGCGATGCCTACGTCACACGAATGCGTATCACATAAATGTCATCATATCATGTTCTTTTATCATGAATGCAACCATATAGTTTTGAGCCAACAATCAACGATATTGACAGTAATTTAAATCCGATGCTTTACGCTAACGAATTTTTAAATACAAATTTGTGTATCGAAAACAAATCTGTAAAACCAGTGAACGAATGATGTTTATGTGAGAAGTGCGTGAATTTGAGCACCGATCGTGAGTGAGTTTGTTGTATTGAATTTGAAAATTTATAAAAAATTTGTCCAGATATAAAATGCTTTACATTAAATAAATCATTTTCTAAAATTATATTTGATGAAGAAATTTTAAATATTACACGACAGCAAATGATCGTTAAGACTAAAAATCGAAATAAACGTAACAACTTACTTATGCTGGATAACAAAACATGAAGATTCATCTGTTATAAACAATTTACTCACTGGGTAAACTCGTGGTCCAAACTTGGTAAAGGTTGGTAACTCTAAATTTATAAACCTACTATATTAAACAAATTAGGTACATAGGTTTATGTATATATTTATGGACATTATGGAACAAAAAAATATTATAGATATAACTAATAAATAAGTATATTATCTGAATACTTAATAGTATTGTATTATTTAAAAAAAACCTATTTTTATAATAAAAATAAAAAATATTGCTCCCTATGTCCTATGTAATTAAATAAAAAAACAAGTTTTTAATAAATATTGTTTTGTAAAATGTTATAATTATTTGTAGGTGACCATCATGTGTCGTACACAAAATTAGGGAAACTTATCCAGAAAGCCATGGAAATTACGTAGGATTCAAAAATTCTAATGTTCTACCATCATTAAACCATTTTCTGTATTAATAAACAATATAATTTTAATTATATAACTATTTTACAACTTTCATTTTTTTTTGACAATTTAAATTTAAATTTATGTAATTTCTGTTTCCAGGTACAAAATAGTAAAACAAATAATGTTAACAATAAATTTAATAAAAATGTTTGCAATACACATTTTTAATATTTTTAATTAATTAGCAAAAAGAAAATCTACTTATTAGGCGAAATACTTGAAAATCGTTTCGCTTTTAAATAATCTAAATCAGGTTTAGTTACTGGAGCAATATTTTTAGGCGCGTTTTATTACTGTATGTGAACTGTTCACAATCAACAGGAACTCCACTTCTAATTGCAGTTCGTAGATTTTTTAATATAACATTCCGCCACTCTGATTTTGTTGGTTCAAAACGAGTTTTTATTGTATATTTTCGAAAGCTCTTTCAATATACTACTTTTTCCTCCAATAGGATTTCATTTAAATAACTGTTGTGGTTAATAATTGCCAATATAGATCGAATATACATACCGTTGTATTTCAAATGAATTCTTTTAAGCATATATTTAAGTCGGACATTATGGTATGACTCTAGTCTACCTGTATGAATAAAATGTTTAGCATGTGCCAAGTCTTTTATAAAATCTTTAGCTGTGATTATTTTTTTTAGAGCATCGTAAGATTCACTATTTTGATTTATCCAAAGTTTATTGCGTTGTTCATCATTTGATAGTGGTGCATGTTCAAATTTTACTAATTCACCATCTTCAACCCATTCGTGTATATTACTAATATGCTTCAAAATAGAAGTAAATTTCTTCACTTATAAATCTCCGTCACAATGGGATGTATGCGCAGACCACCATAAATGGTTGATAATACTAGTTTTCCACAAAAACGTATCCGGATATTTTTTGTCTAATTTTTTCATTCGTTTCATTAAACTTTTAGAAATATGTCATATGTCGAACTTATGTTCAATATTCGAATGATTTATTCTCATGTCACACCGAATACCCTTGTGTCTATCTATAAGAAAAATATCTATTTTGCAATTGTCTTCATTAATTAATTCGTTAAGCAACGATCCACAAGCATAACGTTCTAAATCACCTTGAACCATAAACTTTTGAACTAATTTAAAACCAATAATTTTTCCTGTCTGCACGTCCATCATTGAATAAGTACAATATTTTGCACAGAATCCAGGAGAATCAAATTGTCCATCGCCCGCAAGCCAAATTTTATTAGACCCATTTTTAGTTTATCTACATTTTTTCTTTTTCTTTTTCCCAAACATTACAGATAACAGGCCCAATATAAAGTTTTAAAAATTTATCATATATAGTTCTCGTAAAAATGTTAAGTTTCAAAGTATTAAAAAATGCAGTCATTTGATTGAAAAGAATTCCCGACAGTGTTAACGAAGCAGCTATTAATATATTACCTTCTGGTTATTTACCATTATTTTTTTGAAAATTCCATTGTAACGTATATCTTTTTTCACATTTGGTTGTAATTAAGAGTAATGCACCTTGAAGATAATGTTTTTTTACCACTACGGAAGAAGAACATTTACGGCACGTGTTAAATAATTCAGATAAACACTCCCAAAATATAATAAAACACGAATTATTACTAATTTTGTTTGAATTATCTGTAAGTTGTTGTGATGGTAATTTTTATCACTTTCAGAAAATTCCTCAAACTGTTCATCTTCTTCGGACGAATCATCTTCCCGAGTAGCATTTATATCGTTCAGTGTAGGTTTCTTTAAACAGTGCATTTTCGACGGTTCTAACACAGTGTGTGAACTGTGTTTTGGTGCAGTTTTTAAACTCAAAATTTAATTATGGTTCATGGTCAGTTTTACCGACACTGAATTGTGCTGTAAAAGTGCAAATGCACCGATGGACAAACGGTTAAGGGAACGTGTTTTGACACCGTCGGTTTATTCACTGAATGTTTGTGAATACGGTGTAAACACGGTTATTTAAAACCTAATATACATGGTATTTAGACGGTATTTCTGACTTTGAACGGTGCTTATCGTTTGAATGCGCAAGCTCATGTATTATAACAATATATATAGTATACCGAAAATGCATGCACCTAAGTCCTAAAGGCTAAATTATTTATAATATTAACTATTATAATAGTTTGAGGTCGGTGTCATTAATGTCAAAACACCGACCGGAGCTAAAAATATTTAAAGGGTATTATATTTATAGGTACCGAAAAAACAATTAAAAGAATATCTGTGGTGTATCAGATTATCGGTATTCGGTTCAGAGAAAGTTCTATATCACCGTGATTTAAACCTCGTTTATATTGTTATTTATACAAAGTCGTTATATTTATATATTGTATAGTGCTAATACTGATAAATTGCCGCCAAATCATTGTTCTTGGTTAATAATTTTCTCCGAGCGGCGCGCGCTATTCGCTTGATATTATATTGTCTTGTACTCTTGTGTAATGTGTTTATGGGTAACCAATAATATTTTACATTTTATAGTAATTATTATTTATAAGATTCAAGAGTACATCCGTCTCCGACGTCTGATCAGTGAATTTGTAAAGGTTACAACGACTTAAGAATAACTACGACTTTGTCATCATGTAAGTATACACATTATATTAATATTCATTATTAGTTTATAGGCATAATACTCAAAACCATTGACCACCCTCTATTTTATTTTTCCTTTTAAGTATCTAACTGCAGTTGTTATAAATGGCATTCGTTCCGTTACAAATATATTTAGTGACTCATCATGTATATTGAGCTTTGTAGTTCACTTAAAATATAATTAATTATAATTGCAATAATGCAATTACATTTGTGTTGATGGTAAACTATTTTAACCTCCTAGAAAAATTGCTTACTAGACAAGTAATTATCATTTATAATAATATCATAATGTTAAAAGTCTGTACTATTTTTTCAGTTAGTTTAATGTGTTGAAAATATTTTAATGTAAAAATACATTTTAAAATATGTATAATATACGATATACCTATACTTCATATATACTTAAGTTATATATTTAAAATTAAATTCTATATGTTTACTTATGTCCAACAATATACATGTAATTTTCATGTATAGCTTGGTTACAATATACTTATAATTTATATACATGGTAGGTACTTATATATATACATTATACCTACCTAAAATTTGTATGACAAAACTTATCACGTAAAGTAAAATCTTAAGGTATGATGGTTTTATATTTAGGCATAATCATGCACACTGCACATTACCAGAATTATCTGCATGGTAATCATATAAATATATTATAAGTAGGGCAAGGATTTATATGCAATAACAAATTGTAAAATATGCATTTAATTTACCAAAATATGCAAAAATATGCAAAAACAAATTTTTATTATTTCTAGATATATATTTTTATCATAATTCATAATTTATTATTATTACATTAAATATAAGTTTATATAATTACATTAAATATTAGTTTATATTATTACACGCTACTATGATATGTTGTTTCAAATTTTCAAATATGAACGACCGTCGATTTGAACGTAGAATAGATTTATACTGACTAAAACTCCTTTCCACATCACACGAGGTTATTGGCGCATATTTAAATGACGCGATTTTCCCTGGAGTTAGATTAATATTAATATCTTCTTCTCCATTTTCATATAAACCGTTTATAATTCTATGCATTTTTAATAGTGTTTTAAATCCCTTCTTTTTTTTTAGTATAAAATCCATTTTAGTTTTTACCAATTCTGCTGCTCTCCCGTTACATTTATTCAGTTTATCTTTCACATTTAAAATAGTGTTTAAACCTTCGTCAAGGGATAGTGTACATTTTTCTAGGTTAGTAATAGCTTGGATGAGAAAACAAAAATTACTTTTTAAATATGCTGAATCATTTTGTAAATGTTTGTCTTCAAACAATTCTTTTGATTTTTTAATTGATTCTGCTTCGTCGTCTAAATGTGATATTACAGATTTTATTGAATCAAAATTATTTGAATAGTATTCTACTGCATTTAACCATGTACCCCATCGAGTGATAATTGGTTGAGGTGGTAAAGGTAAATTTTGGAATAGTTCACGTAGTTTGATAATTCGGCTAGGAGCTTTCAAAAATACTTTTTTAATTGTCGCTATTAATTTATCAACAGTAGAATATTCATTTCGTAAACATTCGCTAATTCTATGAATCCCATGTGCCAAACATGTTAAATGAATTAAATTAGGGTATAACATAGTCAAGAAATTCGCTGATTTAACCATATATGGCGCGGCGTCAGAAACAAAAAGTAAAACTTCTTCGTACTTTACTCCTGATGGCCATAATAGGTGCATTGCATCATTAAATATTTTGCTAATAATTTGGAAATTACATTTTTCTAGTTCTTCACATATTAATACATACGGCTTTGAATAATTGTCTTCGTGGAGGAGACCAACTATGACGTTACAAACATATAAACCGTCAACGTCCGTGGTCCCATCTATTGAAACCCAAATTGGCCCATCACCAATTTCCGAACGAATACGGGAAATAGTATTTTCATAAATTGAAGGAACATAGTTTTTGCGAATTGTAGACTGGTCAGGAACACATTTACCAGTATATTTTTCTAAAAAATTTTTAAATGATGGATGATTTAACTTCCATAAAGGTATATCCGATTCTAACATTGCTTGACATAAATCTAAAGGAAAATTCGCTTAAACGACTGTTTAGATTTGGCTTTCAAATTAATATTTTTGCTATGCTTGCCTGTATTTAAATGCTGTACCACCTGAAAACGTTTTGTTACGGGCACAGCTTGATCACAAATAATACAATATAATATTTTACCATCTGTTTTAAAAACGTCACTTGAAAATTCTTCTACAAATTGACGTAACTTGGCACTTTCACTTTGAACTTTCGGCATTTTATAAAATTGTTAACTGATACTAGTAGGATATAATAGCCGATTCGAAAACACTGATCCCTCTGATCCTCTGATCATATGATCCCTCTGATCCCCTCTGTTCATCCATATCCTACGATCCGGTACGTTTACGACACATATATCCGCGCATGCGTACAGTCACGCCACCCCGGCGGACCACCACCGCCGCATACACAACACCGCCACACATACTCCACCACCGCCCGCCACACACACACACACACACACACTCCACCCGGACCGATCACCACCCTGGCTGTTATACCATACACATCGCACAACCCTATCTCGCGTTATCAAATTTCTTGTTATCAGTTATCATAATCTATTAATAATTATTTATATGTGTACGTGGGGAAATTATTTAAAAAATATTCGTGTTATACGTATATGATAATATTATAACGTAAACACACACACATAAATTTGTCCGCCGCCGACTGTACCCTAACCTGCAAGGTCACCGCTGAATTACCACAGCCACCCAAACATTTTAAGAGACAAGCGTATAACGTGTTACAGTCGTATGACCTACATATTATTGTTCGTCTTAAAAAATGCGTGCATCAGACAAGTGTGTATAAGCGGTCATACGACCTGCATGGTCACCCTTTCAGTCTTCACCCCGTTTTTGTATAATGTTATACGTATATGATAATATAACGCAAACACATACTTTTGTGCCCTTCAGTCTTCACCCCGATGTTTACCAAGCCATACGTAGTAAAACCATAACGTGTTTAAAGTATTTTAAAATGTCGTGTACTAGCAGCCAAGTGTCTACTATAAATACACAAGACATATCAACAGGATTTATTGATTTTTTAGCGAATGGCGAGTTTGATGAAATGGTAAGTTAAATTATTTTCATATTATAATTAAAAATAATACAGTTTATATATTATAGCTATCAAATACACCAAGACAAGTATTTTATACCTCGTTATTAAGCCAAGAAGAAAAAAAATCTGTCAGCGATAAACAAAATGACCAACGAACAGATGGTACGTTCATTTTATTATTGCTTTTTACACATTTTAATATATTTGCCATTATAGAAAA
The DNA here is from genome assembly GCA_008086715.1 of Sitobion miscanthi. Lineage (NCBI taxonomy): Eukaryota > Metazoa > Arthropoda > Insecta > Hemiptera > Aphididae > Sitobion > Sitobion miscanthi. The sequence continues at coordinate 34,874,457 of CM017803.1, forward strand.
CCAAAATGATGTATGGGGTGTAGATTTGGAAGCCACTGACGCTATATGTATCGAAGCATTGAACAAATTTATGTGGGGTGAAGATTACAGTGATGATGAAAGGGCATTGAATGAAGCATATAGTCAAATTGAATCTTGTACATAATATACTCATTATATATTTGTAAAATAAATGGACGTTATTTATTATATATATATATATTATTTACAATTCGTCATCTGACACAGCTGGTGAATAAACTTCCGACATCGTTTCATCGGTACCCGTTTCGACATCAGTCATTTCATCATCGATATCTATCGATTCAATCTCATCTTCGGTATCTGATAACTCTTCATATGCATAGAGGTCACACTTGCTCGTCTCGACTAAACATCATATATCATAAATTAAAAAGAAATATAGGTAAGTAATGTTAAAGTTGCTTACCTTACGGTCATGCGTAGTTCGTCTAAACGAAGCCATATGTCATCAAGCGGTGGCGGTGGTTCGTCAACGGGTGGTTCTGGTTGCACTATGACACTAAACATTAAATAAGTCAAATTAATAATAATAATAATAATAATAATAATAATAATAATAAACTTACATTGCATCTAATTCCATTTGAGTTGACATTTCAGTCTCATTGTCATTATTCTTTTTATGTCTAGAAACTTCCCGAGTGTTTATAAAAAAATAAATAAAAACTGCTGCTATACCAAACATTTTAACACACAAGTGTATAACGTGTTACAGTCCTACATAATATTGTTCGTCTTAAAAAATGATCGCATCGGACAAGTGAGTAGAAGCGATCATACCCCCCCCCCCTATCCGGGATTAAAGAGTCTTTTGTTATGACCAAGGACGATACGATAATTTTATTACAGGTGTCAACCCCTACCACTGCGCATCTACTACCCAAAAGAGTCTTTTTTATAAAAATCACTGGAGACCCAGGTCAAGTCAGTCCGCCAACTTGGCAACTAACGTACAGTACGTAATCAGCCTTATACCGTGGTATACGTATATTTTAAAAATATTATTAATATTATATAAAAAATGTTTAAATGCGAGCAGTGTCCGTCGGTGTTCGCGCGTAAAGGTAATTTGATTGCTCATCAAAAAAATCACGATGGTGTTCGTTTTCCGTGTACTGTATGCCCGTTGATATTCACGTACAAATCCAATCTCAATAGACATTTGAAAAATGTACATGGTATGTTTATTTTTTATATTTATGAGCTGTTAGGTTTATTTTTTATATTTTTAATATTAAATTCAATATTTATTCTATAAGCTGTTGCTCGACCACAACGAGGTGAAATCGAGATCGTCCCGAATGTTATAGTGCCAAATCTACCAGCAGGTCCATCAAATCAGACTCAAAATGTAAATGATATGGATGATTTCAACGACGGGAACGATGAAATGTATGTGGAAATGCGTGACAATGCCGGACTGTGCGATGCGTCAGGTAAGATTTTTTCTTTACTTTTAAATTTTTTGTTTCAAGTAGATTCTTATATGACTACTATAGGGAATAAGCGCATTCACGTAGAAAATACGTCCAATCGTATTAAATCTAAAGAGGCTCGTATTGATAAGGCTAATGCATCTGGGTTCGTGGAGGTTAAATCTGCACATAGTTGAAAAATCGTATGGTATTATGCTAAAAATCTGGACAGTTTCGAAAATTATATTTTATTCCTCGCTAATGTAAAGCCTGAACTCGTTGCATTATTGAGAAGAATTGTTAGTGTTAATCCGTTAAAATTTAACTTAAAACTTGAAGCCACATATAACCAACCACATGTAGATAACTCATCGCAAAATAGGTCATTTAAGACGGCAGCCCGAGAAATTTTTATCGATTCCGATATAGATTTATTAATAGAGCAGGCGTTCGCTACATTATTGCACGAGGAGGAAATTTATGTTGCAAAGGGTAGTGGGTATGTACTAGAATCTATCGATGGGCTTTTATTAACGGTATACAAGTATACCCCCATGGGTAATACCCCAAACATTGGACTGCCTGTTATAAATTTTGATAATGAACGAGATGACGCGAATAACGAACCAAGTTCTAATATTACTTTGAACATGCAAAACAATGACCAGCAAAATGAATCGAATCAATCCGAAAATTGATCAGATATTTTTAACAGTGTAGCTGGTTCGTCGTATATTCAGCTTCATTCTTCTATTACAAAAAGGGGGGCAACAATCAATCCGCAGAACACTGATCAGCATTGTTTTAAATGGGCCATTTTGGCTAAGCACGTGACAGGGCCAAATAAACATCGAGTAGGAGATAATTATTACCGACATGAGAATAAATATAATTTTACAGGCTTGTCATTCCCAACACCGTGGAGTGAAATTAAAATATTCGAAAAAAATAATCCGACAGTCTCTATAAATATTTACGGAAACAAAAAAATATCTCAGCCACCTTCAAAATACCCGAGCCATCACATTTTTCCATTAAAAGTTGTAGAAAATGAAAAAGCCGATCATTTCGATTTTTTTTATACACCGAAGGTGAGAAAAGCCACTATGTATATATTTCAAATTTTTCACGATTAATTCGATCGCAAATAACTAAACACGGGCATTCAAAATATTTTTGTAAACGATGCTTCTCGTCATTCGACGATCAAACGTTAAAATATAAACTAAGCGGGCGGCCAGCACTTGAGCAGCATAAATTAATTTGTGGAGCACATAAACCGATCCTGCCCAGAATGCCTGATGTTGGCGCAACACTTGAATTTGAAAACTGGCAACATGCTCAACGACACCCGTTTACTATTTACGCCGATTTTGAAGCGCTGCTAGTGAAGACTAATGAGAAAAAGGGTAAAAATACGACTGTAATACATAACCACAAACCTATGAGTTATGGGTTCTTAGTCAAGGCGTCCGAAGACGTTCCGTTAGAGCTCATTGAGCGATTTAATATACCAACCGAACCGATAATTTATCGCGGTAGTAATAGTCGAGAGGATGTTGCCAGAAATTTTCTTGAAAATATCGTTGACGTGGGCCATAAAATCGATGAACTGTTAAAGACAAATATCCCTCTAGTTATGAGTGACGAAGATACACTAAAACATAATTCTAATAAAAATTGTAATTTTTGTAAACGTAGTTTCGACACGATTGAGAAAGTTCGCGATCATTGTCACCTGACTGGAAGATTTAGGCAATCTTTATGTTTTCAATGTAATTTAAAATTAAAACAGCCTAAATTTGTCCCGTGTTTTTTCCATAACCTAACTAATTATGACGCTCATTTTATTGTAACAGAGTTAGGATATGACGCGAATAGTATCAAGGTTATAGCAAATAGTGAAGAGAAATTTATATAATTTTCGAAATATATAAGTAGGTCGTTTACCATACGGTTTGTAGACACGTGTAAGTTTATGCCGTCGAAGTTGAGTAGTCTCGCTAAAAACCTTTTAACTCGAGATTTTTCGAAATTCCGTGAGACTGCTAAATATTTTGATGAAGATGTGCCATTTGTAACACGCAAGGGTGTATATCCATACGAGTACACGGATGACTGGGATAAGTTGGACGAGCCTGGTTTGCCAACGAAAGAAGATTTTTAGAGCACGCTTAAGGAGAAGGGCGTTAAGGATACGCATTATGATCACGCTATGGAGGTATGGGGTCACTTTGGGTGTCAAACGCTTGGTGATTATTCCGATTTGTACTTGAAAGTGGATGTGCTGTTGCTCGCGGACGTTTTCGAAAATTTCCGCGATCTATGCATGAAAACGTACAATTTAGACCCAGCTTTTTATTACACGGCCCCAGGTTTCAGCTTCGATTCCATGTTGAAATATACATCGATAAAATTAGGACTTCTAACCGATTATGACATGTTACTATATATAGAAAAAGGTATGTAAATTAGGAAAAATTAGTTTTTAAATATTATTAAAATAATTATATTATAGATATACGTGGTGGATTGGTACAGGCTAGCATGCGGTATGCTAAAGCCAATAACCCTAAGGTACCTGATTATGACGAGACGAAGGAGAAATCGTGGCTTATATATCAAGATTGTAAGTATAATTTTTTCAAAATGTTATTTAGTTATTTATTTTTAAAACTTTACAGGTAACAACCTTTACGGATGGGCTATGAGCCAGTACATGCCCTCTGGAGGTTTTAAGTGGGTCGAAGCCAAGCTAGACGGACTTAACAACTTCGATGATACCTCCCCCATCGGACGGATATATGAGGTTGACGTATCGTACCCGGTAGATCTACACGATAAACATAACGATCTACCATTTTTACCCGAAAACGGAGTACCTGAAGGTTCAAAAGTAAAAAAACTTATGGTGACTTTTGAGTCAAAGAAAAATTATGTCGTACATTACCGTAGTCTCCAACAAGCTATTCAAAACGGGTTGATAGTTGATAAAGTATGTATTATTGTATACGCGTTAAACATTTTAACATGATTAATTTTATTCTAGGTGCATAGAGTCCTCCAATTCAACCAATCATCCTGGCTTGCAGAATTTATTAATTTGAATACCGAAATAAGGAAAAAAGCTTTGAACGATTTTGAGAAAGACTTCTTCAAGCTTATGAACAATAGTATTTTTGGTATGTATCTATATGTGTGTGTGTGTGTGTGTGTTTAATTGATTCTATACTAACCCATTCAAAATTGTGTAGGTAAGACTATGGAACAAGTTAGGCGGAGAATACATATGGAGCTAGTCTCAAATGATGCTAGAGTACAAAAACTGATCAACTTGACCACGTCATATAATGAAAACTTGAGTGCAATAACATTGGAGAAAAAAATTATAAAATTCGATAAACCTATTTATGTCGGTATGTATCAAACATGTTTATACCACTATTATTTTTTAATAGTAATTTTTTGCAGGTCTAGCAGTGTTGGATATATCAAAGACAATGATGTTTGATTATCATTATAGTGTAATGCAGAAGCACTATGGTGATAATATTAAGCTTATGTATACTGACACGGGTAAATATATTAAAACTAATCGCTTGTGTATACATAAAATATTAATTAATATCATTATTACAGATTCACTAGTATATTTTATCCAAACCGATGATTTCTACGACGATCTTGTAAAGAATACCCACTTACTTGAGCGTATGGATACTGCTAACTTACCACGAGACCATCCGTGCTATATTGCAGAGAGAAAGAAGATCCCGGGACTGTTTTCGGATGAAACAGATGGCCGTATTATGACAGAATTTTGCGCACTCCGTGCTAAATCTTACGCATATAAAATCCTAGGAGTCGATGGTAATGATGTGATGGAAAATATTCGTGCAAAAGGCATTAGAGGTCATGTGGTTAAGAACCATATGACATTTGAGGGCCATCGGCGATGCTTGTTTGAAGGTATTGGGGTGGATGACGATAATAGACAGCCGAACATGTGTATACGTTCGTTCAACCACCAATTGACGACAGTTAAATCCAATAAAATAACATACAATAATTATGATGATAAGAGGGTAGTACTAGAAGACAAAATCCATACCCTAGCTCATGGTCATTATAGAATAGAGTAAGTTTAAAAAAAAAAAAAAAACAATTATAATTTAAAATATTAAACTTCAATTATTTATACATTTTATAGAGATGCAGAGTTGGCTGAATTGATGGCTGATAGCGAATACTAGGCCATGTTTATATTTGAAAATACATTGTACATTATTCACCTTAGATTAAATTTGTATGTTATGATGTATAAACGTTTATATTTATAAATATTTTATAAATGTAGTTGTTAAAGTTATAATAATTTAAAGCTTGTAAATATTCATGTAAATATATAAGCTTTTAATATTTATTTTATAATGTGTAAATAGGTCTGTAATTGTTAGATTTTTATGTTTAGAATAAGAATTATTTATAAACCATTTTCTTATAGCAGACACTTTATAAAATGTGCAATGTTTAAGATTAAATTCCATGTATCAATGGTGTATATATGTAACTTTTGTCTAAATTATAAATAAACCAATTTTCAAATATTATTGTATATATATATATTTTAATTACACCTTCTTAAGCATAGGAAAAAAAAAATAAATAAATAAAAATATTGTTATAATATTAAACATTATTAAGATGCCATTTTTTTAATGCAAATACTTTATACAATGTACATTGTTTTGGATTAAACTCCAAATGAAAAATACAACATGGTAGTGTTTCTTCGTTCAATTCACGAAGCCGAGGACAATTTTCCCAGTTTTCCAAGTCAAAGACGGTGACGTGTGGCATAAACTCATTGATAATCCATTGTTTGTGCAAACCTTTGACTGAATTTGAACGAGGCAAATATTTTTTGTATCTCTGTATACTCCACATTGCCGTATTCCAATGATAATCCATGATACAAACGTTGTAACCAACTGTTTACACTCCTACTTTTTGCGTCTTGTGTTAAAGAAGTGTGTTTAAAAATCCAGTGTTGAGTTGTGAAAGTGTCCGTATCTAAAATAGACATCTCTTTAATTACGTAATTGTTGTGGACTCCGAGAAGGCAATGAATATCCAAAATGGCTGAAGACATTATAGAGTATCGACAGCTTTGCTTATTTTTTTCAACTGCTCTGTGATATCTTGTAATGGTTTTTCAAGTTTACTTATACGCTCTGCTATATCTGAACACGTTATTTGTAACGCTTCCGTTTGTTCTTCTTGTATTTGAATGGATTTTTGATTTTCTTCGAGTAAACGCTCAAATTTAACCAATTTGGACGAATATGATTTGATCGACTGTTCAAGATTTGAAATAAATTTTTTTGTTTCACTACCCCGAGAACTACCAAACACGTTCATATCTGTAGAGCGACTGAAATTATTTTTTGACATCGCTGGTATAAATCCAGCTATTGTGTGTATTGTCAAACCCACCCATTTTACTAATATCTGTTTCCCCTTCCTAAGAATTATTTTCTCTATTAAATAATCGTTTGGATAATTTGTTTTTAATATTTCTTCAGAGTAAAAACAACCAGCGATCGGTTTCCCATTATAATCTTGTAATTGATATGTAACGGGTAACGTTTTATTAATTTTTATAATTTTAAATATTTCCGTAGACCAGTTCGGTAAATATCCTTTTGTAAATACGCCTTTATATGTACTAACGCGAACATAATCGCCAATGTTGAATTTAATTTTTACGTTAATAATTTTGCGCTGTTTTAATTTCACTGATGAAGGATTTGCATCGGCCTGTATTGGTGTCATAGATATTGTTCTGTGTTTTGAATTATTGTATTCGTCAACCAACTTTGGTAAAATAGAAACCCATTCATGTGATCCTCGTGCAGTGAACTCCCTATACATTTTTCCTTTAAGAGTTTTGTTGAAGCGTTCTACGATACACCCTTTTGTTGTACTATACGTAGAATATTTGTGTATATTATGTTTCTCCATCAACGCATCGAATATGGCATTGTAAAATTCTTTACCGTTGTCTACCTGTAATAGTTTTGGTGAGCGCTTGAGTAGTATTTTTGACATTGCATTTGAAACTTCTTTAGCCGATTTACACTTTAAAGGTTTAGAAAATGCTAGCTTCGTGTAACAATCTATCACCGTTAGAAAATATTTATAACCTTTATTTATTTTTGAATATGGTATCATTTCAACCAAGTCGGCCTGCCATAGATCGTTTTTACCATACACATTAACTCTTCGCCTCGTATAATTTTTTCTGGCAGGTTTGTGTAGTTCGATTGCTATATTGCGTTTAGACATTTGGAATACGTTTTATTAAGCCCGCTTCAAGTAATTCTTCGTAAATTGAAAGTATTTCGTTGGAAACGTCTGTATTACCAGCAGCTTGAGAGGCTAAAAGTAATCGTAAGCGACTAACCAACTCGTTAGGGTCATTCCAATAAACTAAATTATGCTTTTGTAGTTTTACAGATATCCCACTACCGGATGCAAACAATGGCTTGATTATATCAGTGAATTTATTTCCACCTTTTTTAATTTTTTTCTCGTCTAATGTTAAATGTGCCGATGTTTGAATTAATATAGTTTTATATGTGTTCAAATCGTCTGCGGTGTATGATTTCGGGATTTTCAAAAATATTAAACTGCTAAGACCTCGAGTTAGCGGGTATGCAGTATCTTCGATAGTCAGCGTCTGGTCAGTAAGTTTAATTTCTTTTTTACCTAAATATATAGCACCGCTTGATTGTGTTTTAGGCCCATACTTTTGTCTCTATTGGAAGAATCTAAAAAGTCTAATAAAACTTCAGAATCTAAAGTGTCTTCTGATTCGTTTATAGTTTTGGAATCGAGTTCTGCGATTTGAGGTTGAAACGTTGGTGGTTTATTTCGCTTAATTTCTTTCAATGGTTCGATAATCGGGTATAATGTTTCTGATACCAATGAATGAATATCGGCTTTACCGTGTTTTAATGCTGTATACTTGCGTTTAATGTTTTCTTTGGCTTTAATCAATTCTCCGAGTACTTCACCATTAGCAGCCATGTTTACAAATGACGAAGTTTTATAAAAACGTTGGTTTATATAACTACAAATGTGTCGAATCCGTGACGATATCGACCGTCGTCGCGTTTGCAGTCTTTATTAATTACGATAAACTCAAATCTCCCTTTACGCCAACATGTCGTACAAAAGTCTTTAAACTCAGTATATGACATATCGCCAGAGCAATGCTCCATGTAAACATGTTTTAAATTAGTTTCATCTTGTTTAAATAATACAATAAAATTAGCGTTGTCATGCAAAAGTTGTTTAGGTACTTTTGAATAGCTCTGAGCCAGGTAGCAAACATCCACTAAATTATGTCGACCTCTGGAAAAGTATGTTCTAGCGATTTTTTGGATTTCCGAAATAATATCGTCGAAAAAAAACACAGAGTTTGGTTAAGCTTTCTCGGGTTCAATAACTTGTTCGTTTTCGTAGAACGTAAACAATTGTACTCTATCAATGCCTGATAAAATATCACTCAACATTTTATATTTCGGTTGATCCAATGTTTTAGAATATATGTATACGTTATGAAATCTTATTCCGTTTATTTTGGTTAGTAAAGCAAAAATTAAATTGGTTTTTCCACAGCCCGAAGGACCGACAATAAGCGCTCGTATCGTATTGGGGAGAAGCGTTCCATGTCTATAGTTCTGAATCGATGTAGGCGGGTCCACGTTTTCAACTGCAAGTTTAAGTTTTTGTTCAATTAATTTCATTTTTCTGTATAAATATCTTTGTAGCAATGAGAATGTAATCAGTACACAATGTCACTCGTACAAAGAAACAACAAGAATAAGGGAGGCGGCCTTATCAACACGCTTATAAACAAATTACCACTCGAGATTCACGTGCCCGGTAAGTTTTTGTGATTATTTTTAATTCATTTAAACTATGATGTATCTGTGTAGGTTATCAGTATTGTGGTCCGGGAACAAATTTGAAAAAACGTTTAGCTCACGGAGATAAACGAATTAACCCTTTGGACTCGGCGTGTAGAGATCACGACATTGCGTACGATCGTAATAACTCTATCACAGATCGTAACGAGGCCGACTATATATTAGAGCAGCGAGCTTGGGATAGGTTCAAGGCAAAAGATTCTAGTCTAAAAGAAAAAGCAGTGGCTTGGGGCGTGACAACGGCCATGAAAGCAAAACGTAAAATCGGGGCTGGATGTGGGTTTAAAGCGGCCATGAAAGCAGTTAAAAACGCTATAAAGAAAAATATAGGTGAAAAAAACCTGATGGAATTAAGTAAAAAATGTGTAGCTGTCGCACGAAAAACATTCAAAAATAAAACGACAAAAGTCCCTAGAATAATAACGGTTCCAAAAAAAGGCGGCGTGTTGCCACTTATTCCGATTTTTGCTGGTTTGTCGGCCTTGGGAGCTCTAACTGTCGGTGTTTCCAACGTCGTTAAGTTGGCTAATGAATTTAAAAGAAACACACCAACGCATTTGGGTTGTGGGTTATATCTCTCTCCGTATAAGGACAACTCGTACAAAATCGGTTCGGGTCTATATCTCGCTCCATATAAAAGAGGTGGAGGCAAAAAAGTGAAAAAAACTAATATCTACGTTACCCAGAAGAGCACTGTACGATTACGAACTTATAAAAATAGTCCGTTTAATGAAAATACCTCATTTCATCGGAGTGTTTACTAGAGACAGGTTATCTGCACGCCCCAAACGAATAGAATCAGCGATTGTTAACTTGGACTCGGAAAGCGGTACAGCACTCACTGGGTAGCGTATAAAAAAATCGGAAATCAAGTCGATTATTACGACAGTTTTGGAAATTTACAACCTCCATTAGAAGAACAAAAATATTTTCACGGCTGCGATATTAATTTCAATTACAACAGAGATCAGTAATATAATACTACAATCTGCGGACACTTGTGTTTAAAATTTTTATCATGTACACGTTGACGTTAAACGGGACCTCGAGTGAATTGTCATGCGATATTTTTCCACCACTAGAAGTAGAAAACACAGCACAAATATGTCTTTTGAGCTTACAGACAAATAATTCGATGACAAACATCGAACCCGGTTGCAATACTATCGGTTTCCGAAATATCATCGGTCAAAATGATGACGTTATTATACCTACGGGGTCGTATGAGTTTGACAATTTAGAGTCTTTTATACAAAAAAATTTGCCCGAATATATTAAACGAATATTAATCATGTTTTCTATCTGTAATGCAGTAAAAAATATATTTTTATTATCTGTTTGGCAATATGGAAACCAGCACATCATTTCTTTATTATTAATCCATGTATCTGGGACATGTTGAACCTCATTAGTAGAATTGAAAATAACAACATACCATGGCCTATAAATTAAATGTAAATATTACAATCAATCATAAAAAAATTAATTAAATCAAACTCTAACATACTATATCTTTAAACTTACTTCAATAAGTCTATAATCATTTTTATTTAAACAAAAATGTCTTGTAATAGATAGTTTATCTATATTATGTATACCTTTAAAAACTATACAATTATATAATTATAATATTATAATATTATTATATATTATTATATTTTATAATATTGTCTATTAGTACTAAATCACCACTTTTCATTTTCACACAATTATTTGCCTTGTTTAATTTTAAAACAAATTTTTCTGTTTTCCATCCTGTAAATTGAGGTTTACATACATCTTGAATCATTGGTCGATTTTTTTAGTTTATGCTGCATGTTGACAGGTCCAAGACAAATTTTATTTTCATTTTTATTTAATTGACATATTTCCTTCTCTTCAGCATAGCGACGTACTAACTGTTGCAACGGTTTTATACCACTCTTAATTTTTTTTTTTAATGGTTGCATATAGCTTTCAAATGGGAAAGCTGAAAAGTTATCAAGAGGTCCAAACTTCTTAACATCGTCTGCTAAATGTGAAATAATATGCACATCGTGTGACATATATGACTTTCCAAAAATATGAGCAAACGATGAAACAAAACTATGAATTAAACATTTTGCATAGTCAATATATTCATCTGAAATTTTACTAGTCAATAGGATTCGTATACCAATACACTACAGCATAAAGTTATCATACACTTCTTTGTTAATAATACCATGTAGAACAACCATACCAGTATACAGGAGAAGTTGACGCAACTCTGTCGCTTTCCATCGGCTGGCATCTCGAAAAGGATGTTTTCGACTATTGACATTCGGTGCTCTTTGAAACTCTCTGGTATATAACGACCTAAATAATTTAACTTATTATCCAATGATGAAATAAAATTATGAGGAAGAGCCAAGTTGTGTCGTTTAACTCTACCATTCCAAAAAACTAATAATTTTTTCATGACACCAATGCATATAATCAAACGGTATATCATTTAGGCTGCATACTAGTTGCGGTCATGACGATTTTTGAGATAAACGGATATAACAGTTGCGGTCACGCCAATTTAGGTAATATCTTAGTTGCGGTCATAGCTTTATTATACTGAAATTCCAGGCGAAATGTATATTATACGATAAACATATTTTTTGATATAATGCACACAGCGTATATATGCGGGAACACCACTACTTATCTGTAAATTTTATAAATAAAATAGATAAAATTGTATACTCCGATCATAGTTTCGAATATTACTTTCATTGTGCCTACGTCTTTTGATACGGTAAAACAAAAATGAATTCGAAAAATATGTTGAGTGAAAAATTAAAACCATTACGGGTCGTTAATAATTATAAATTTCGATTTTATCGTACATTAGCGAATGACGTACAACGGTGGGTATGTTGTAAAAAAACGTGTAATGCGGCTCTTCTTCCACCTAATAATTCAAAATTGACTGCATTTACAGACTATATTTTAGAAGTGTATGCAGGGGCGTCATTTGGGGGGGGGGCAGGAGTATGCATTTGCCCGACCCTAGATTTTAAAGTAGCCAAATGGGCCGGTGGCCCACGGTGGTCTAAGCGGGCCGGGTTTTCTATAATCAATATAATCTCAAATCTACTGACTATTCTAGAATATAATACATAATATAAAAATATATTAATTAATACGTTATTATTATTATTATTATTCTATTCTATGGAACTATATTCGTTATCTCAACGATAAAGTAAGTTTAAAAACCACGATTAAAGATCAGCAGCTATCGAAGTTGTGGACCGTGGTAACCAGTAAAATGTAATGTAACTATGGTTTATGACAGAGATATGACTAACTGATAAGAGCATAGCACTGTAAATGTTCGTTATCCATAACAATTTTTAAATTGTACTGTGTACTGTGTTTGATTAATAATTAATTTTTAAGTACCTATTAACGATTTTACACTTTATTATGTCTAATAATAAGCCTAAAGGCGGAGCTGAGAAGCGTCGTCAAAAGAGAAATGCTGAATTAATAATTGCTGGTAATGATAGTAAACAAAAGAAATTATCTTTTTTAATATAATGACTCAACATTCAGAAGTCTCAAAAGTATGTACAATTTATTGTTATTTAATTTATTGTTTTATTAAACTTGTTTCTTATAAAATATATTGGTTTAATCACTTTAAAGTTGAATGGAAATAGCTATTAATTATAATTACTTGTTAAATTAATTTCTAATAAAATATAATCAGTAATTTAATTTTGTGTATCCAGGATGAAGCTGAAAAAGTTTACTCAGTTGAAGAAAGCGTGAACACAGAAACAAATTCCAATAAAATTCTAACAACTGTCAATGCAAAAGTTTTGTTAGAAGATAATATAGTACAAAAACATCCACAAGACCTTTCTTCATCGAAAAATGACCATCCAGCTCAACCCAAATTAGTGATGTATCCAACTACTAATGGTCGTCGTTTTAGTATAAAATATTATCAATTATATGAATGGTTGGAATATTCAATTTCCTTTGATGCCCTTTATTGTTTTGTTTGCCGACATTTTGCTGCCAGTATTACTTCCCCAGGTGAAGTTTTTGGAAAATTAAGTTTTGTTGATTATGGTGCTACCTGTAATAAATGGAAAGATTTTAAAGCAACTCTAAATCAACATGAGAGAAATAAAAGGCACATCATTTCTATGCAACGTTGGATTGATTATAGACTAGTTCAAAATAAAAATGAATAATCTGTATCAAACCAAATAATACAAGTTCGACAAAATAATATAAATGAAAATCGTCAACATATATTATTTTTACTCAAAGTAACATTATATTTAGCTAAACAAGGGTTACCATTTCGAGGAAATAATGAATCAAGTAATTCCAAAAATAGGGGAAATTTTTTAGAACTTTTGGATGTGTTTTGTGATGCAAATATCAAAGAAAGACTTGCATCAAAGTATGGCCACTACACAAGTCCAGAATATCAAAATGACTTAATTTCATCTATAGCGAAATGTACTAGACAAAAAATTTTAAATAAAATGAATCCACTAGGTCTTTTTACAATCATGGTGGATGAAACCAAGGACAAATCTAAAAAAGAACAAATGGTAATTGTTTGACGGTTTTTGGATAGTGATATGAATATTCATGAGAAATCTATTGGTTGCTTTCATATGTTGATTTCTAATGCTGATAGTTTGTCAAAAAAAATTATTGATACAGTCTTGGATAATAAATTAGATTTACAAAATTGTGTGGCACAATGTTATGACGGTGCTAACGTTATGAGTGGTATCCACTCAGGTGTTCAAGAACGAATACTTAATGTTGTACCACACGCCATTTATATCCATTGTTATGCACATAGGCTAAATTTGTGTTTGGTTCATACATTACAAAACATTCCTTATATAGTCAATTTTTTCAACACTTTGCAAGATCTCTATACATTTTTTATGAATGGACAAACTAGGTATGAGTTATTTGTTAAAGCACAACAGGCAAAAGGATTGCCTGTATTACACCTAGAAAGATTAGTTGAAACTAGATGGGCTTACTGGTTTGGATCAATTAGTAAAATAAATATGCGGTATACAGAAATTATTGAAGTACTTACTATACTTAGCAAAAATGATGACCAAACGGCAAGAGCGCTAGGAATTTTAAAAGAAATGAATACACTGTCATTTATTAAAATATCATATGCTATGGAATCACTTCTTAGAGCCATCCACTGTGCATCAAAGTCCCTTCAAGACTGTTCTATTATTTTACCAGTCGCCATTGATTTAATTGAATCTACAAAACGACAGCTTTATAAGATGCGCAATGATGAATTTTGGGATGATATTACAATAAAAGCAGAAACTATTGCTGTTAAAAATGGTATCAACATAAATAAAAAAAATAATCCAGGAAAGACATGTTTGAATAAGAATCTATTAGAATTTTATGTTCAAACTACGGTTGGTCAAAGTTCTAAGAACAAAACTTCAGAGTTGAGTAAAGACTTGAAAATCATTTTTTTTTCAACAGTTGACAGGTATGTACAAGTATAACTAAAATAATCTAAAACTTCAAGTATTGAATTTATTTATATACCTATATATATTTTTCTTTTTGTAGATTTGTGAATGAATTAGATAAACGCTTCAATGATACAAATAACAGCATTATTTTAACTAGCAGCATTTTCCTTTCCTTCAGCCCTGAATATTTTAATTTTAAATGTCCATTCCTTGATGCATTTTTACAAAATTACAAGCACTTTAATATTGACACTATCAAACTAAAAGCTGAATTTCTGAGTGCTAGAGAATTACTTTCGGGTGATTCAAATACCAACCATGATCTTTATTCCATTTCAAAAATATTACTCCAATTACCTCAAAGTTACTCTGAAATATTAAGAATAATAACCATTCTTATGACCTTACCAGTTTCTACCGCTTCTAATGAACGCTTTTTTTCATTACTTAAGCAAATTAAATCATATTTAAGATTAACTATGGGTGATGATCGTCTTAATGATTTATTGGTTGTTGCTGTTGAAAGTCATGAGGCCTCAACAATTAATTTAGATGAAGCACTTCACATTTTTGCTAGTATGAAGAATCATCGCTACCCACTTATAAGCTAAGCAATGCACAACTATAATGCTTTTATTTCTTTAAATTGTAAAATTAATAAAGAATAAAGAAATATTTTAGTCTTTAATTCCTTTTTTTTTATTATTTGCTTATGCTTATTGCTTTTTTAAATTTAAGTATTATAATTTTTTAATGTTATAATTCAAATGAGGTATACTTAGTGAAACAGTGCCACAGTTGTGGTACTTTAATGCATATTTCATTGGGAAACTGTCATTAATATTATACAAATATTATTAATTATTTGGTTTTCCGAGTAAATTACATTGAAGATTATAATAATATGTTATAAGATTAGATATTTATGTTTTAATAAGTAATATGTTAACAAAAGCCGCTACAGTCTGTGTTATATAAATTATAAAGTATAAAAATAATATTTGAAATAAAAATTGGGTTAGCTAGCGAGCCCTACCCTATCAAATATTGAAATGACGCCCCTGAGTGTATGTAAGGGAAGATTCGAGATATCCATCGTCATTATGGGCTGAATGTTCGTCTTCCATAACACGAACAACCAATGCATGCGATAGCTTTCATTCAAAGCTCAATAGCATGTTTTACCGCTATCACCCTAATATTTTTATATTTATTGACGCTTTAAATGAAATTCAAACGAATGGATATTTAAAAATGAATTGTACAAAAAACAGTCGTGTTAATAAAAAGTCAATAGAAAAAGAGCATTTTTTAGCGCAACAAATACAGCATTATGAAGAAGGCGAAATAAATCGGCTTGAATTTCTAAAGTCGATTTCCTTTAAATTTATACCGACAAAATTTTAAAATTTACACAATTCATATAATAATAATTATTTGACATTATTATACATATTATATTATATTATACTTTGACACAAGTTTAAACATAAGTATCAACATTTTTAACCATACCTACACAATAAATGTAGACAGTCCTAAGTCTTTTCGATATAAATGGGAAGGAAAATGTTGATTAGTAAATTTTTCTAAATTAAATAAATAAACCAAATATTAATTTCATATTTAATTATTATATAAACTATATTATATTATATTATTTAGTATACTTAGTCATTATTATTTGAGTGACCGCAACTAGTATGTAACCTTTTTGATGGGTGACCGCAACTAGTATGTAATTTTTGATTATGACCGCAACTAGTACACACCGATCATTTGGAAGATCAAACTTAAGTATATTTACTAATATAGTATGACCAGAATGAAATTCAGCATCAGAGTGAGCAATAAAATCATTATGTGTTCTTAGAGGCAAATTTAAGTTTGGAAAAAATACTCTGTTATTTTCATATTCACCTGAAATAGTACATCTTATACAAGATTTTTTGCCAGTATGTCCTTTTACGCTCAAAATATATGATTTTGCCGGAGTATTGCATATCAAAGCCTTTAATATAACTTTGAAGTGAGTATTATTTAAAGTAACACCAATATTTATAAGATTATACAACTCATTCACAAAATCTTGCAAAAACTCATTGGAATCTTCAGGTTTAGGTTTACCATAGTAAGTACCGATTATAAAAACCTTACATTTGTTTGATTCTAAATTTGAAAAGTATCCAAGCATTGGCCACAGTTGACTTGGAGGATTTTTAGAAATAGGTAGGCCATCTATTCCGACTGTCAATTCTAATGCACAAGGCAGATTATAATTAAGTTCAATCATATGTTGAATTTCCTGTTGAATACCAAAGTGGTGATAAATACCACCCTTGATATGTTTTATTAAAATTTTGGCTGGGGTTTTTAATAAAGTCCTAGAGTCTTTTGGTAAGTTTTTGAATTGAGAATATTTAGATAAACTTAATAGCAGACCATCTAAGGCAGAGTGAGTAATACTATGTCGGATAGCCCATCTTGCAATTGTGGTATTAAGTCCTTCATCTGATTCAAGTGGTAAGATTTCATCATCTGTTATGCTAGAACTACTAACGTATTTATCAGAAGAATCACAGGAAAAATGTGAATTATCCCTGTCAAATGTATTGCTGCCATTTCCTTCCAAATTGTTGGAGACAATTTCTTCTGTAACTAGAGGAATTGTTAAATTTGGAGCCAATAATGTATAGTCTTCGTCATTTTCACTGCTTGATGAAAATAATGTAGCAATAGAACGAGCTGCTTGTTTTCTGCGACGGTATCGAGTACTTTTTGACCTATTGGCATTTTGAGAGTTTAATCTACGTAGCATTAATATAAAGACCAAACTATTACAATTAAACAGTTTACAAGCAATAATGACAGTTAAAAATTAAAACAATCATATCACCCATGGTCAATTAACCTTTTTTTTATTCTATAGTAATATTTTTTGCATAGTTAATTATACTATATCTATCTGACTATAAATAATTGAACAAATACCAATTTCAATAGGTATATACCAAACTAGTTTGATAAATGTAAACAATTAATTGAATTATTAACTATTGTTGTTTAAGTGTCAAATTACTAACTTATATACTTTTGCTAGGTACCTATATATATATATATATAGGTATAGTTATTAGTTACTGGAGAAAAAATTGTATAAATAATAATTTAACTACCAATATATACCACTACGTATAATCTACTACAATATATAGGTACTAATATAATGTATAATGTATAATCATAATATTATAAAAGTCCCTACCTACCACCACCTATACCTACAATAAGCTATAGATTATATATTATGTACAGCAATAAAATAATTTAATTTAATTCCTATTACCTATAAATATTATATTAAAAACAATAATTACTATATTATAATGGCCTAGATACATATGCGTACACATATTTTTATTATGTTGAATTTTTTTTGTTGCACAAATTTATATGAGTAATAGATTTAAGATGTTACTGTGTAAATATTTAATACATACCAGTATATAAAAGGAGTTATTAGTAGGTATGTTGATTTGTTGTTCAATAATATAGAACGTTTAATTCTTTAATTTTTATACTATACATACCGGCATGGCCTACTGCAGGTATACTAAACTATAACTGAACTAATTGTTAATGTTCAATTTTGAAAAATATATGAGCTGTCCATTATAATTTAGCTCATATATTTTTGATAAGCTATAAGTGTGGAATTAGTGACTAAAGTATACCATATAGATACTACATAGGTATAGTATTATAATATTCATAAATCATAATCATGTAAATTTGTAAATAATATTAAAAATAATTTTTTTATTAGACATGATAAACATATCTATATATATATACCTAGGTATTGTAGTGATCATGTGATTATCATTATTTTATGTTGTTAATATATAAATGTTTAACGGTAAGAGTTGCATTTTGTGGTTAAAAAAATGTTATTCTATCTTGAATAGAACTATAATTTAAACGTGAATACTTATAATTAGGGCTAGGATTTATATGCATTTGCATGTTTTTTTCCTTAAGTCCAAATCGATTGTTTGTCAAATTTGTCCACGATTTTGCTTACTCTCGTTTAAATAAAATCAATTTTTTTTTGCATATTTTTGCATATTTTGAACACAATGCATATAATTGCATATTTATAGATTTTAAAGCTTTTTATTTTTTTTTAACTTAAATTTTTAAATTTTTATAAATTATTGTTAATTTTAAATGGCGTTTATTTCATAATACCGATAGTTTTTGGTTTATCCGTCGAATTGTAAATATATAGTATAAATATTACCCATCTAATCTTATCTTATCTACGACCGATAGGATTACCTACACATTATTTAACGACGTATTTAATTTCATTAGTACGAAGTGTGTTGCGTAAATGTGCGGACACTTATACTTAAAATTTGAGTGGTTTTAATAACAGTATCAGTAGGATATAATAGCCGATTCGAAATTGTCTAGGTCAGAGAATTTGGTTCAGGAGGACGATTTAATCTTTTAGCTCTTGACATTTGTCTCTTTACATCCTTAAATGGTATGTTTATACCAAAAAATTCAGGCTGAGATAGTACCTCATTAAAAATCAACCTGTTTTAGAGGTTTTGAGTTGTAGCTTTTTCAACCAATTGTGTTTTACATTTTTTTATTAACACTTTATCAGGTTTATTATGTCTATGAGGTGTATATAAATATAAATTGTTGGTATCCAAAGCAATTTTACCTTTTGCTGGACAGCTAAATTAAAATAAACCAAAAAATGTTTATCAAATTCAGTATATTTATAATACTAATGTAAAAAATATCAATGGTAATTTGATAATACATTTCATTTCCAATTTCTCGTTAATACGAAAATGTTCATACTGTTGAGAACCCCTGAATACTGTTAGTTATATTATTCTATGGTTCTAATGTAAATTGCTGTTTAATAATGTTTCTTAATATTGTAAACTGATACGTGTGCGACACAGGCGAGTAGGACTCCCTTCTCCATACGGCTGGTCTAAGGAATCTGCTGAATAAACCCTTTTCGAACGGACGACGAACTCGTCCGGGGCTCGCACACGGAGCAGTGTTGTGTTGGTGTTACAACAGACCATTACAGACCATTTCAGAGCATTTCATATAATTAAACGTTATTACAACTTAATAAAGAATATTATTTTGAGCCAAAGTAATTTAAACTCGTTTTATTTTATTTGTGCGGAATCGCTAAGTGCGCGTCCATAACATTTTTGGTGGCAGCGGTGGGATACGGCTATTAGTCAGTATCCGTTACCACGAGTAAAATAAATTACGCCAAAATTGTATTCTCGTATAATTGTGTGATCGTTTAATCATCAACAACCTCAAAACATTAAAAGGCTCGCCAGAACATTCACAAACTACAGAACATCTACGGAATATTTCAAGTAATATAATTCAATATTATATATATAACGTAACGCGTCGCATTGAACGTTTAAGCACAGCGTGAGAAAGGATAACGTCAGCGATTTAACGCGTTGCCCCGCACTCGCCCACCAGTACAATAGACATTATTGTGCAACCGCCGCCGGAATAACCGTCGGTACCGTATACGACCGCCGGGACGTCATCGCTCATAAGCTGGTGCCACCGCACCGCGCCGTGGGCACGAACAACTGGTTGCGTGTGGAGGTAACGCTCTCTAGTAGTGCAAACGAGAGTTACCGCGATTCAAGCGCCACACAGTGACTAACGGACATTCGATCGAGCCGCCGTGAAGAAGTAGGTCGTGACCGTGAAATCGCCGCCGCCGCGAAGCAATCGGGTCGTGACCGTGAAATTGCTGCCGTCATAGTGTACGCGCCGCCGCCGTCGACGCCGCCGTAATAGAATACGCGCCGCCGCTGACGTAAGCAAACAAAACGTAAATACGTGATATTATCGTGTATAATAATACACAAGCAAATCGTATACTACGTATATTACGTGTATTACCATAATTACCGGTATTCGCGTAAAAACAGAATAATTTATTGAAACCCAATAATAATTATTGGTCCCCGCGCCAGCTGTTTCGGGGCGTAGAACTTCGAATCCGAACATTGCAGTCGAAAAGGATAGTCGTCGTTTATAGAGGAGTACGAGATCAATCAACATACCAATTTCCGGAACATTTCAACATCGGACAATCATCTTCACAATGGACAGGATGTTAGTAAAAATACACCGATCCTCGTGAGTTAAAATATTTTTTTTTATATATACAACATAGTACCTACTATAAATTGTTATATTGTAATTATCATAATTACTATTATATTAATTTTGTCTGTCTTGCTTTGCCTGTGAGTAGTGATTGCCTAGTTGTAACTGCTATTCTATTGCTTATTAGTCAAAAAAAAAAAAAAAAAAAAAAAAGGGGGTTAATGAATAATTCTGAGGACAAAAATAATTCATTAGAGGAACATAACGTTTCAACTACTGATAGTCTTCAGCCTCCTATTCCAACTTCACGGACTAGTTTAACTGTTAGGTATTCGAATCCCCAGGATCCGACTTCTGAGAGGGAAGTAGCTGATATTTCGGTAGATCATTTGCTTGTTAGGGAAACAGATTTATCGATAGCCACAAATAATTTAATAGATAACGTATCTAATGAACTACAAAAAATAGATAAGAGCAAAAAATCAAGCACAAACAGAAAATTCAGAACAAATAAAGGACTACGAAGACGAAACAAATTTAGAACAACAAAAATTAGAAGAGAATTACTCAAGAAATCGAATTGATTGGACCGAAGATCTAATTAAACTCGATCAATCGAACATGGCAAATGAACCGGGAGACCAACAAGAAGAAACCGTACAAAACGCTAATGCGGGAACTTTGACTATCACAGAAGATCATCTGTCACAGATCATTAACCAAAAGGTACAAGAGGCACTCAGGATACGAAATGTCCCTCAGACAGTAGAGGCGATGTCCAGTAATCAGATAGGACTACAAGACGCAATCAGGCTATTGCCAAAATCACTCGATGGTGAGAACACCGAGCAGGTGGAAGTATTCCTGGAGAAATGTGACTTTGCTGTATCTTGTACGGTGCCTACAGCTATTCCACGGTTGGTACAAGCAATTCAAACCAGATTAACAGGAAAGGCTCGACAGGTGGTAAAATATCAGAACTTTGAGTCTTGGGAAGAATTAAGGGATCTTCTAAAATCAAATTTAGAACCCCAAAGGACCACCCAACACTTGTATCAGTCTTTATACGCTACAAAACAAAAAACAGGAAAGGATATATTAACCTATTCCAAGGAAATAGAGGCTCTTCAAAATACAATTATTGAACAAGAAACAATGGGATGTACCATCGAGGTAGCACAAGCACTCGAGAGAACAATAAAAAGACAAGCCTTACAGGTATTTATTGAAGGTTTAGGAGATTTAAAAAATTATATAAAAGCCAGACACCCAGATTCTCTTTTCAACGCCATTCAAGCGGCTAGGGAAGAAGAAATAGTAAGTAAATCATCAGAGGAATCCAAAAAATTATATAAGCCAGCAGCGACCTCAAAAACCCAACCAGGAGTATGTAATGTTTGCAAAAAACCTGGACATTGGGCACGAGATTGTCGATATGCAAAAGCAGATAATAAGAAAACCAAACATAATACTACTCCAGCACCAGTCGCTACAGTTAGCACCGTGACCTGCCAGTATTGCAAGAAGCCCGGGCATACGAAAGAGGTGTGCCGAAAATTGAAGTATGTACAATCAAAAAGAAATGATGCTGACAATAAGCAAGCGGAAAACTCCCAACAACCGGGCCCTTCCGGCGGACGCCCGGTAGGGAACATCAAAAGCGCCGCTATATCTTTTGCAGAGCATACCCAATAATTTCCAAATTAACAAATCATCACTTAACATGCAGAACATTTCAGACCATCAACCCGAATGTAAAATTACTAGTAGATTCCGGGAGTGATTTAAATTTGATCAAAATTAGTACACTCAGGGATGAAGTGATAGTATATGAAGACATTATCTATCATTTAAGGGGCATTAGCGATCAGCTAGTGCAGACCATGGGGTACACCACTATCGGGATACAAGTTGGAAATCGCACTATACCTACAGAATTTCAGGTAATACATTCAGCTTTCCCGATACCTCATGATGGAATTCTCGGAAAACCCTTCATAACTGGGAACCAGACTATTATCAATTACAAGACGAACGAGCTTACACTACCCACAGAGGACGACATTATTTCTACACATGACACACGCACCATCATTCCAGCTCGTACTGAAAGTCTAGTGGCTATTCCAGCCCCAGACTTTCAGGAAGGGGAAGCGCTTTTAGTCTCGGCGCAGACTATTGGTGAGGTGTTAATGTGTAGTAATACCGTCAATAATGTACGAGATGGGTGTGTACTTGTGACGGTCATGAACCCTAAGGAAGAAGCGTTTGAGTTAACAACTTCTCATCTAAATAAATTTAATATGGAAAAATTTAATACAGCCATGGTACACACGCTGATCAACCAAACAGAAACTTCATACGAGAGTAGCAGGATAACCAAACTGAGAAGTGTCCTGCGAACTGATCGGTTAAATTCAGAAGAACAAGAGTCTCTAATCTCTATTTGCGAAAAATACACAGACATTTTTCATTTAGAAGGAGATAAGCTAACAAACACCGAAGCGGTTTACCATGAGATCAATATACCAACGGCAGCTCAGCCAATCAATGAGCGGCCGTATAGACTTCCTTTTAAACATAAACAAGAAATAGATAAACAAGTGAAGCAATGGGAAGAAGATGAAATAATAACACCTAGTAAGAGCCCTTGGAATGCACCCTTGCTAGTTGTTCCTAAAAAACCAGATCGTGACGGAGTAGTCCAATATCGAATATGTGTTGATTTTAGGAAACTCAACCATATATCCAGTGGAGACGCATATCCACTTCCGAACATAACAGACATATTAGACCAATTAGGGAAATCTAGGTATTACACTACTTTAGATTTGGCCCAAGGTTATCACCAAGTAAAGATGCATCCAGATCATAAAGAAAGGACAGCATTTTCCACCGAGCGAGGACACTTTGAATTCCAACGTGTGCCATTCGGATTAAAAGGAGCACCCGCCACATTCCAAAGACTGATGAATACAGTTTTAACAGGGTTAAATGGATTGAAAACATTTGTATATTTGGATGATATCATCATATACGCTCGAGATATTCCAGACCATTCGAAGAAACTTCAAGAAGTTTTTGAAAGATTAAGGCAGTTCAACCTGAAACTTCAACCAACAAAATGTGAATTTTTGAGGAAAGAAGTGAACTACTTAGGACATGTAATTACGGATCAGGGAGTGCGCCCAGACCCACAGAAAGTTCAATGTGTAAAAGATTATCCGATCCCAAAAAATAGCAAGGATATAAAATCTTTCCTTGGCTTATCAGGATATTACAGAAAATTCATACCTGATTACGGGAAAATTGCGAAACCACTCACGTCTTTATTGAAAAAAGATGTTGAGTTTAAATGGTCCGATTTATGTCAAAAAGCTTTTGAAGATTTGAAAAATGTCCTCACTAATGAACCTCTGTTGCAATACCCCGATTTTAACCGAACATTCAACCTCACATGTGACGCTAGCAATTACGCAATAGGATGTGTGTTATCACAAGGCCCAATTGGAAAAGACCTACCAATCGCATATGCCTCACGAACATTGAATAAGGCGGAGCAAAACTATAGCACAACAGAAAAGGAATTGTGCGCCATAATCTGGGGAGTTAAACAATTTCGACCCTATTTATTGGGCCAGGAGTTCAACATTATCACTGATCACCGAGCATTAACTTGGCTTTTCAATGTCAAGGATCCTGGGTCACGATTAACCCGATGGAGGCTTAAGCTAGAAGAATACCAGTATCAGATTCAATATAAGCCAGGATGTAACAATACAAATGCCGATGCATTGAGCAGAATCAGAGTCACAACTAGGGCACAAACATTGAGAAATGAACAAATTCCAGAATCTTCAGAGAGTACAGAGTCTACAGAAATTCCGAAATCTACAAATACTACAGAATCTACAGAGAGTCCAAAATCTACAGACACTACAGAACTTTCCAACACTTCAGAATCTTCAGACACTTTAGAATCATCAAATAAAACGGAATCGTATCAGATATTTTTAAATTCAGATGACTCACCCACGTCTAATGTTACTGAGATAACAGGTGACATCTTTAGTACATCATCCGACACCTCTCTGGCGCATTGTGTTTCCGCGGATCTAAAAATGTCTAGAGGAATAGCCCTCCAAGTTAGACGGAGATTTGGACAAATACAACAACTACGCCAACAAGAAAAATCACTTGAGGATGTTATATCTTTATGTGTAGAGAACTGAACAATTTTCTACTTAATAACGAAATTATATAGTTGGCAGAAACCAACCTATCAGACAATATTTAACTGTTTACAAAAACTTAAGTTACTTTGTAATGAAAAGCAAGTCACTAAACTCGCTTGTCCTAGAATAGGATGTGGACTGGATGGACTCAAATGGGAGGAAATCCGCAAAATGCTTCGTTACATTTTTAAAAATACTACAATCTATGTAAGCGTCTATACTAAGGAGGAATTATCAGAAGATGAGAAACTCCGATTAATATCCGAATTCCATGATACACCACTAGGAGGTCATCAAGGAGTAACTAGGACTTTCAACAGAATATATGCCCAGTGTCACTGGAAAGGGATGAGGAAACAAATCCGAGATTTTATTAAGAAATGTCCTATATGTCAAAAAAACAAAATAGGGAATAAACCATTAAAAGAGCCTATGATGATCACAACTACTTCTAGCCGACCATTCGAGAAAATATTTTTGGATGTAGTGGGACCTTTACCAAGATCCCATAAAGGGAATTCTTTTGTCCTGACGCTACTAGACGATTTAACGAAATTCGCATGGGCAGCTCCAATGGAAAACCACGAAGCTAATACGGTAGCACATCATTTTGTAACGCAGTTCGTGTGTTTGCATGGTCTACCACAGAGCCTTGTAACCGATTGTGGTACAGAGTTTTTAAGCAAAGTTTTCAAGGAAGTCTGCAACCTTCTTAAGATAAAGCAGACTTCAACAACCCCATACCATCCTCAGAGTAATGGCTCTCTGGAGAGAAGT
This sequence comes from Sitobion miscanthi, assembly GCA_008086715.1. NCBI lineage: Eukaryota > Metazoa > Arthropoda > Insecta > Hemiptera > Aphididae > Sitobion > Sitobion miscanthi. The sequence continues at coordinate 34,900,601 of CM017803.1, forward strand.
CACCGTACTCTGGGAGAATATCTCCGAAACTTTATTGACAAAGATCCATTGAATTGGGATGAGAAAATTCCATATGCAATGTTCTGTCACAATTCTACAGTTCATTCAGCAACTAAGTATCAACCTTACGAATTGGTATATGGGAATCCGGTTGCAATTCCCTCGTCCTTATTAAAAGAACCAGAACCTCGATATAACTATGAGGATTACCAGTTTGAAATTAAGAAGCAATTGCAAGAATCACACGCATTAGCTAAAAAACATTTAATTGAAGCTAAACATAAATCAAAAGCTCAATATGACAAAAATGCCAATAACAGAACCTTTGAGGTAGGACAGAAGGTTCTGCTACAGGACAAAACCTCAATCAATAAATTAACTCCAAAATGGTTAGGCCCTTTTGAAGTTTTAGAAGTTGACCCTATCAATAAAAACGTAACAATAAAGAAAAAGGCAAAGAGGCAAAAGATTCATCCGAACCTATTAAAAGCATTCTATGAATGATACTAATCATAACCATCACTGTTTTACAGAAAATTAAAAATGAACAATTCAACAATAATCATTGGGTACCTGCTTGTCACCTCAATACTCCTACAAACAAAGATGACGGAATGTCAGAATTTTCCACCCGCGGATGTAGCCGCAATTACACATTTCAACAACACGGAAGGACTTTATTACAAATTTCTAGGCAAGCTAAAAGTTACAGACTCCGACTGGAAGCTAGTAAATTTCCTTAATCTAGAAGATTACACAACGAGATACCTAGCGTTATCCAGATTTTATAATACTACATCCCAACTTTGTAGTGAAATACGTCAGAAAATCGAAAATCCGGAAAATACGCAAAGTTGCCGACAGTTTGCGCAAGCAACTGTTCCATACCTCCATGAAATTGATCAAAATCACCATAATATTTTATCAACTATAGGAAACAATGATCAGTCTAAAAGTAGAATTCGTCGTGGACTTGGCAACGCCGTTAGTCGGGTGGCCAACGTACTATTCGGTAATGCTGAGAACATTGATTTCGGATTTATCTTCAACAAAATAACTCAATTAGTGAAAAGTAAAGTAAAAGATATCAATTTAACATCGGAACAAACTCGAATCATTAAATTAACAACCAATGAACATAATAATACATTAAACCAGATATTAACAAACCAGCAAAAACTTGAACAGAACATTCAGCTACTAAGCGAACAAGCTAAGAAAATCGCAAAGGATATTGATCAAATAAAGATCAGAACAACGCTATTAGAACAAACTCTCTTTTTCGAAGTCCTACTAAATCAATACGCATATGAGACACAAAATCTTTTGGCAATAATTGATTCCGCCTTACATGGAAAATTACACACCAGTGTATTGCACACCCAGCGATGGTTAGCAGAACTTCGAGAAATTAAGGCAAACATCCCAATAGGGACGACTTTCCCACTTGAGATTAAAACAGAATCTATTGCCGATTTCATAAAAATTTCTGAATTAGCAGTTTGTCACCAAGGTCCATACCTTATATTTGTAACAAAAATCCCACTAGTTACAACCATTAATTTCAATGCTTATAAAATAATTCCATTACCTATTATATACGATAACCAGAGCTTTATTTTAATTGACCCTAGCATGGAGATCATAGCAACCAGTTATGATACGCAAAAGTTTATCACATTGACAAATAAGCAATGGGAAATGTGCAGGGAGGTACAATCACATACACTTTGTAAAAATAGTCAACCGATCCATCATAAATCTAAGTCAAATATATGCGAAATTTCGCTCATGGCAAAACCACAGAACTTTCCCGATACTTGTAATATAAAATTTGTAACAACAAATGCATCTGTGTGGAACCGACTCCCTCAGTCAAATTCTTGGTTATTCTACACACAATCTGAGATATAACAATATACTGCGAAAATCCAGCCAGAACATTTACTTTTGAGATTTATGGTGTAGGTCGATTGACTATTATCACAGCATGTAACATACATACGGATAAAACATTATTACTACCCTCTAATCACATAAGAGCAAACACTTATGCTGATTTAGTTCCTGAAAATTCTAAATTTAATGTAAAACATTTTTTTTCAAAATTGTTAAATTCACTAATACCCCAAAGTATTATTAATGTACAGATCATAAAAGATCTCACTGAATTCACACACAGCTTGCAAGAATTAAATACTTTAGAAAAACTACCTCAGAACCTCCAAGTTGTATAATGATAGATGTACACATAGTAATATTATATATATTTATTAGTTGTCTCATTATATTAAATACTTTCATTATATTCAAAGTTAAAAAGAATAATACGAAAATGTACAAGCCGGATCTTGCAGAAATCGAGCTTGCAGAAAATAATTAAACATTTAAGTTAATTTATGTGAAGGAAAATAGGGACTATTTAGCCCCTATGTTCCATTTAAGGGTAGGGGTGTTGAGAACCCCTGAATACTGTTAGTTATATTATTCTATGGTTCTAATGTAAATTGCTGTTTAATAATGTTTCTTAATATTGTAAACTGATACGTGTGCGACACAGGCGAGTAGGACTCCCTTCTCCATACGGCTGGTCTAAGGAATCTGCTGAATAAACCCTTTTCGAACGGACGACGAGCTCGTCCGGGGCTCGCACACGGAGCAGTGTTGTGTTGGTGTTACAACAGACCATTACAGACCATTTCAGAGCATTTCATATAATTAAACGTTATTACAACTTAATAAAGAATATTATTTTGAGCCAAAGTAATTTAAACTCGTTTTATTTTATTTGTGCGGAATCGCTAAGTGCGCGTCCATAACAATACGAATAACGTATTATTTTATACAAGTTATAAATATAACATACCTATGTTTCTTTTCCAATAGTTTCAGATTTCAGTAAACATATCATGTTATACTATATACCAGAGGTTCCCAAACTGTGGGTCGCGATTATACTTTTGGTGGGTCGCGCTATTTTTTTAAATAATACAAAAATATAATCATCTATTACTTTTCGTTGACGTTCAAAGTTCAAATTCAGTTTTATCGTCAATCCTTATCTGTGAGTGTGGCAATTACAAGTTTACCAGCGGCCGTGTCAAATCGACACAATCAGATTAATAAAGAATAGTTATTGTAAATATAACGATTTACCTATCTGAAACAAATTAGTAGATATGTGAATGTCACTTGACGTTCAAAACTTTTGATTATTTTCAGTAACACGCGGCACATCGAATACAATACACGTACGCAGTTTTATATTAAATAATACTTTTTGTTTTAAATAAATCCATTTTATTGTACTTTTGTACAACTATGGACAATTGGTTAAACTAAAAGTCAATGAGTCAAAGTCAAGAAGAAATGGAGACAATATCTGTGTCAACAGTTAAAAAAAGAAAATTAAATTACGATGAGCCTTCAACAAGTTCTTCGGAATTCAAACAAAAAAAAACTTGCAGAAAATATTGTCCGGAATATTTGCAAATTGAATTTACGTGGAACGGAGACGAAGAAAATTCATGACCACAGTGTTATTTGTGGATGTATACTTGCAAATGAGAGTATGCGACCAAACAAACTACATCGACATATCGATACGAACCATCCAGAAATGAAAGGTAAACCACTCGATTTTTATAAAAAAAAAAATGTAGAATCTCTAAAAACATCAAAAAATAATATTTTTTAATTTTACTGCAACTAACCAAAAAGCTACGTACGCTTCATATAAAATATGTTTACGAATTGCTTAAACTGGTAAGCCTCACACAATTGGTGAGTCTTTAATTTTACCAGCAATCAAAGACGCAGTCGGAATCTTGTTTGATCAAAAATGTTTAAAAGAAGTTGAAAAGTTACCGCTTTCAAATAATACAGTGTCGCGTAGAATCGATGAAATTTCTGAATGGGTAGAAAATAAACTGATTGAAAGAGTTAAATTGAGTAGATGGTTTTCATTACAGGGCAATTGCATACTTAAAATCGGTTTCACCACGTATACACACTGTAATTTATTTTTCCATCAATTTTGGTATGAGGAGAATTTGATTATTTAGGACACATGAAATTCTATTTTACGATAAACGGATCAAAATGTTCCGTAACCCATTTAGGAGCTCCAATTAATTCTCAAAATTTTAATTTTGAAATTCCAGACCGATTCACGAAAAAAACGAATGGTGAGCAATTTTTACAATTTGATAACAGATTTGAGACAAATCGAATTCTATTATTCTGTACAAAACGAAACCTCGAATAATGGTTAACTGTGAAAATAGGTTTTGTGACGGAACATTCTCATGTGCCCTTAAATATTTCAACAACTTTATACTATTCACGCTGTTTATTATTCGAATGTTATTCCTTCTGTGTATATTTTACTACCCGATAAAAAGGAAAATATATATAATTAATGTTTCAAGCTTTAAAGTCACTAATACCTAACCTAAACCCACTTAATATAATGATATACTTTGAAAAGGGGGCAATGAATGCTGTCAAATTTGAGTTTCCAAATGCATCTATAAATGGTTGTTTTTTTCATTTATCACAATGAATGTGTATGGTGTCACGTTCAAGAAACTGGATTACAAAAGAAATTTAAGGAAAATTCAGATTTTGCATTATACATACGAATGTTACCAGCTTTAGCATATGTACCTACAAATAAAGTTGTTGATGCATTGAGAAACTTTTATATTCAAAATGAAGAGATATTGATGCTATTAATAGATTATTTGAGAGAAATTGGATTGGTCGCTTACATAGAAATAAAAAAAAGAGAACCTAATTTTCCAATAAATATATGGAACTGCTATTCTTTAGTGTCTGCTGATTTACCCCGAACAAATAACTCCGTAGAAGAGTGGCACAATTATTTTTCTGCAATGTTAAACTCCTCATCCCACCCAACAATATGGAAGATCATAAATGCGTTACAAAAAGAGGAGCATGTAAAACACTCTAAAGACAGTTTACAAAATAAAAATAAAATTGTGGATTTGCAAAAAGCAAAGAAATATTGAGTGAACAATGATAGAAGGAACAGTAACACTAAAAAAAAAATTTTTGAAATCAACGATTATGGAATATATACTTTCGGCGTAGTTCCACTAGATAATGACGAAAAATAGGACGTCTAAGATGAACAATAACGCAACTTTTTGTTGTACCAGGATCACAAAAAAAAATGTCATAAATAACAATTATGTCGTTATAGAAATCAAAATGTTGCACTACGCTTTATAGACGAAACATAACTGATAACAACGTATTGTTATCCTGAACATGTGATTAAAAACCGGTATTTCAACAATGACGAAACTGCTCTCTAGCGGTCAATAATAGGTATTATACTTATGTCATTGTTTCATTCGATAAAATGAAATGGTTCCGTACTATTGTACTTATGTCAAAAAGTCAAATATTTGCACTTATATCGTTGTTCCACCGGAAAAGCATAATATAATGTATATCTTTTCTATAGCAATAAATTTTCTATGGACTTATTTTAGATGTTTTACAGATATACATATTTCATAATGGATGTACGAGAAATATACATAGAATATTTCTCTGCTATATGGGAAGTTAGGAAATAAAATTTAATTACGTTGTTGTTCACCTTGATACGCGTTAAGCGGCTGAAGTAGAGGATATTATTACTAATCCACCGCCAACTGAACGCTACAAACATTTACGCACAAAACTTGTTGAACAGTTTTCTATCTCAGAACAACAACGTGTGCGTCAACTCATTAATAGAAGAACTAAGTGACCGTAAGCCATCACAGTTCTTACGACATCTCCGTTCCCTTGCCGGTACTACCACATTACAAGACAATATTTCACGTCAACTTTGGTTTCACCGTCTACCATAACATACACAAGCTATTTTAACTGCACAATCAGAGCTTCCGCTAGAAAAGGTAGCCGAGCTGGCTGACAAAATTGTTGAAGTACAGCCAGCCCCCTCGCCATTCGTCCATACTGTTGCCACGACGAACGACAAAAAGGAACTCGATGTCTTTGAAGCGCTCACGAAACAGGTAAGCGAATTATGTGCCAAACGCCCGCAACATATCCGTTCTAGGTCGTGTAGCCGTTATCGTAACTCACTTCCAGACAGTTCAAACATGGAACAGACCAATGGTAAAGGATGGTGTTGGTATTATAGAACTTATGGAGAAAAGGCCGCCAAGTGTAAGGTTTCCTGTAAGTACCAAGTAAACTCCAACAACAGTCAGTAGTGGCGGCAATAGACCGTCCGAATTCTGGTAGCCACCTGTTTGTTACAGATGATATAATAAAACGCCAGTTTTTGGTCGACTCGGGCTTCGATTTGCCTTGTTATCCTCGATGGCTACTACGGGATCGACGCCAAGCCACTGATTACGACCTTAGCGTGGCTAACAACTATATGATAAAAACTTTCGGGACGCTTCAACTCAAATTGAACTTCGACGCAGTGTCCCGTGGAGTTTTATTGTCGCTGACGTGAGCACTCATATCATTGGCTCCGACTTTATAGCATATTACCACTTGCTGCCGGATATATATATTATATATTGTATTTGTTTTTTTTTAAGAAAACGATTTATATTACCATAAAAGGTAGATAATCGAGCATTGTTAAAAGAAAAAAAATATACTTTTTGAAATTACTTCGATAACTATATATTATCAGGAATGGGCAACTGGTGGTCCGCGTACCATTTTGAAGTGGCTTTCAAATTACTTTATTAAAATTCAATATTTCTATATTTTAATTTATTATATTGATAAAATTATTAAAGTCGATATAATGTTTATTGTAAAACGTAGATAGTTAAAGATAGGATTTATATTGAATATATAATATTTAATATAAATTTGAAAAACATATTAAAAAACCTAAATTCTTCAATAAAAGTCCTATTTTTATGAAACCTTCGATTATTGAAGCAGAAACGTCCCTACACCAGTTACTAGTTTTTAAATGTTTATTAACTCAATTTTAAAGAGGGTAAATGTTGTGATCAAAATTTGAATTTTCAAAAAAAAATTGGCGCAAAATTTTGTTTTCCCAATTTCTCAAACTTAAATACGAGACGTGACTTTTTTGAGATCAGAAATTTGATCTAGAGATGTCACTGTATTGAATCTAAAAAATTTCAAGGCGATACAACCCATATTGAAGAAGCTAGTACTTCAAAATGTACATCAAATTTTGTGTTGTTAGCTCAAATATATATAAAAGAGTGAATTGACCTATTATTTTATAGGTTTTAATATTTTATTCTTATATACCTATCGATTTACATTAATAAATAATGAGCTACACGCCTACTAAAATAAGTGTGAAAAAAAAGTTCAAAATAGTCGTTTTTGTAATGGGAAATTTAACTCTTAAGATTACTCAAAAACAAAAAATGATTCTGTGTAAATGTGTTTTGTCTATGTTGCGCGTGGGCTTAAGAAAGAAAACAAACAATGCGCTGAAAACCTCTCAAAACATAATACATAATACCTGCATAAACATCATTAAAAAATAAATTATGCTTAGAATCTAATTTAAAAATAAAATTATGCTTAGAATCTAATTTAAAAATAAAATTACAATACAAAAATATGATAATATTGAAATTTTATATTACTTATTATGCAGATGTGGAAAATTTGGATATGTCAAACAATATTTAATTTAGAGACATTAGGGAAATCCATATGGAAAACCAACAAGACCCACCCATATTGTTTGACGGTATGTTTTAAACTAAGTTAAACATTGTTGTTATATACTTAAATTTATGATTAATTTTAACTATTGAAAGATCTTTTAAGTTTTAGAAAATTAAGAAGACTGTGTTATTCCTGAATCCTCTTCAATTGGAATATAGAGAAATGATAGAGCAAGAAAGAATCGAGCACTTAATAATTTAACATTTGCACCTGTTCCAACCATATTACCGTTATTATATCTGAACTCACCAAATGTATGTGTTATATACAAATCAAATGGAAGTACATACTCACTAGTTCCGTGTGGTCATCGAGCTCTATGTGAGAAATGTCAAGGGTTATTGGAGGAACAACGCTGTCCCATATGCTCACAACCATTTGATACCATATTAAGAATTTGGGACGCATAAATTTAATTTGAAAAACTGAAACTATAAATACAATTATTACATACATTTAAGAGGACGTGATACCCAAAGTGTTACGTATGCAACGGCCGAGAGAACGCGCTATTAGGTGTTTTCGGGATCCGCAAGCGCGCGACGTCAAAGCCACGCCTACTACTCGCAGTCGGCGGCACTACTGGCACTGCTCATTCAGCGCGTCTCGGGAGCGCCGATTATTATTTCATGAACATTCGACTGTGAAGTATCCCGTCAATATACAATTCACACAGTAAACGTCGCGGTATTATTTGTAATATCCGCGCGTACCCATTCAAACTATCTTTTTTGAAAAGTTACTGCTTACCTAAATATATGCACCAATATATAGATTGTAAAGACGGCAATACAACATAGCTTGATTTATATTTACAAATTTTTAAGGGCAACGAAGTGCACGGGATCAGCTAGTATATTTGTATATACCAATTTTGGTAATCCAATAGATATAGATTTGTGTATGATTCGATTACTGGATAATTTACTTATTATTATATTACAATAATAATTATATTAAAATAAAAATAATTAGATACGTATAATATGCATATTACAATTTATTAAGATTTTACATAATAATATTACTGAGATACGTCTAGTATGATTTTGTTTTTATTTTTGATGTTTTCCGATATATGTATAGGTTCGAAAATGTCAGATTTTAATAGTCTTTTTCCATACCGTGGTTCAACCAATTCTGGCAGAAGACATTCTTTATAAAATCTGTGAAATAGGTATATTATTACAATTTATTTATTTATTTTAATTTATAACTATTACAATTTACACATTCTTATGTAATAGCTAATAGGTATTTCAATGCAACAAACTATTGGTTAAATTGTATTATTTAAATTTTTTTTTCTAACTGAATATCCATTTTAGAATAACATACATTCCTTTTTGTTATTTTTAATTGTCCCTGTATTTGATAATAGTATGAACTGGTTTTTTTTAATTTCATTTTCCCGTCTACAATAGTTACATAAGGTATCTGTAAATTATCAAAACAATCATATTACTAAAATATTTATTAAATTAATTAATATTCTGTATACCTTTTTATTGTCGACCGCTGTTGGTAATTCATTCGTATCTTTGATCGAAAAAGGACATTTAATTTCCAAAACAGCTGTATCGCCAATTAAACCATCTGAGTATATAAAATATATATTTGAATATTAGTTGTATATTATATCACATTATCACCCCCAAACAACTAGTTAGTTCTCGTACAACTTTGATTTCTTAATACATCGTACTTACCAGGGCTAGCGGCTAAGTATGGTTTATCTGCGTCAATAAACAAACCACAATCCACGACTTTAAGATTTGTTAATTTTTCAAATTTTTCTTTTGCGATGACTTCAGTAATTTTTCCATATTCCATCGCTCGGGTTGTAAAATTACCATATAATATGTCATATACGGTTCTTTTACAGGATGTAGTTGGATGCATCTTACAAACTTTACCAAAGTTTGACGCAGTTAGTCTGTTTCTCCGTTTAATAAACCACTTTTGGCTGTTAGATTGATTTCGCGTTTCCAACTCGATTTGTTCTCTGACCGTTATGGGTAAGGTAATTGTTTGAATGAATTCAATTTTTTTATTTTTCAACTCGTCAGTAGGTAATAAATTATCTAAAGGTTGAGCTAGTCCATAATTTTCATCTGGACCATTGGACATATTTTTTTTTTTGTACATTCCAGATGCTCGAAATAGAGCTCGGTGTGTTTTTAAATTTTTTCTTTTATCTGCAGTATACTTTAAATATTTTTTAGCAACGATTCCTACAATAAAATTAAAAATATTTATTTTTATTATAATTTACAATATGAATTAATTTGAAAATATAATAGAGTACCTGGACTTTTGTTAGTGATATTTTTGTGGATTTCTCTTATCAAATTACCATTTGAGTTAAAAGCCACCACAGCTGCATACTCGAGTAGTATATAATTGCTTTTGAGAAAAATTAATTCTCTTTCCCGCGATGTGTTTGTTGATTAGGGTGTTGAATTGCTCGCAGATATTATTATCCACGTCAAGTAACAAGCTTTTAGAATTATTAACTACACGACGAAGAGCAGTGGACATTTCAGTCATTAAACCACATTTTATAACTTCTGATACAATATTTTGCTCTCCAATTTTTTTTCCCGTGCAAAAATATTTAAAACCGTTATGAATAATGCCGGTAATTGGCTCCGGCAGGAGCCGAAAATTTTTGAAAACCGGTAACCGGTTATCGTTTAATTTTGATATTTTGGTAACCGGTAACCGTTTCTTTAATGATATTTCAAACACTATGATAACCGTTAATCGTTTAAAAACCGTTGATAAGGTTTTTTGGTAATCGATTACCGGTTAAAACCGGTTTTTAAAATAATTTTTTTCAATTTTTTAATCTTATTTTTAAAACAGTTTATTTAGGCCATTCGCGGGTTGATAACATAACTATTATTATTACAAAATCAAAAACTTAATGTGCTTTAATTTAGTCGATTTCCCTCAATTTAAATATTTATTATTTATTTTTCAAACTGCTTTAAAGTTTAAAACAAATCAAGATAATGGCGATCTTTATAAATCAAAAAAATAAATTGCATAAAAAAATGTTATTGTTATCATTTTCTTATTTATAACTGTAAAAAACCAAAATTAAATATAATAACTTTCCAAGATGACACTAAGAGTGATAAATTGACACGGAACCTTTTGGTTGTATTGTATATATTACAGTACCACAAAACCTAAGTCTACAGATCGAGCATTCTACGCCTTCGGACCGATCCTTAGAGCAAACATTACAAATAACAAATGCAGAACCAGGAGGGTTCGGGCTCTGGGAGTCATAATTTAATACTGAACTATTTATAAATGTATGAAAAATAAAGTATAATCTGATAAAAACCTAAACGTTTTGAAACAAATTGCTTAAAATTAAACTGGGAAGGTCTCCTATCTATAGTAAGTTGTGGTACTGTATATAAAGGTATATATTTCTAAGAAACAAAGATCAAGAAAAAAATAATCAAGAAACTCAACATAAATTTATTTTGTCAACTCGACTAAAAAATAAAAATAACTATAAACTGTTGAAAGGTTAAATCCACTTTATTATAATTTACTCTATTATTATTTATTATTATTATTACAGTATAGAGTATTAAATTAAAAAATAATCTCATATGAATATATTTTAAAATTTATGATTGCCTCTAATTATCATGATATCCTCTAAGTCTTGAAGATAACGAAGATCTTAAATCACTGCAGATAAATTTTAGACCAGAAAATGTTTTTTCTACTGTTACCTATAAAAATAAAACATTGTAAATTCAAAATGTAATATTTGAACAATAAATAAACAATTTACATTACCTACATACAATATTGTATATTATAATAATTATATACTTATATTCTATGCAATTGTAAAAATAAATAATTATACATTTTATTTAATTAAAAAAATTAAATCAAACTCAATGTATACAAATATAAAAAATGTTTTATGAGTAGAACAATTTGTATAAAACATGATGTTTGTAAACTATTTTATTTAAACCATTAAATAATTTTGATATCAAGTAAATTCTTCAAATAAAGTACTAAAATGCTAAGATGAAATTATAATTATTTATTACCTGTGTACATGGTACTGCCATGTTGATTTGAGCTAAAAGAATAATTCAGGTTTATTGTTTTTATTATCCAATCAATATGTTCGGATATCACGTTTATGATGTATTCTAGGGACATTATTAAATTCCTCGAGCAAAAGTCTAATAGAATGTTGTTCTGGAGTAGGGATTAATAAATTTGTCCTACTCTGTGCTAATATAAAATTTTCAAGGGGGTCATCTATCTGATCACATCCAGTTTCACTTGTTTCGGTATTTAATGTAGTAGATTCGCTATTTTCATCTGTATTCATTAATTGTGGAACAATCACTTGAGGTTGAAGTATCTTCCATGTCTTGACTAAATGGTCTTTTGCAAGACACTTTTCATCCTCTGATAACGTACTTTGAAAACGAGGATCTAAAAACGCCGCTAAAATAATTTAAACCAAAATATTTTTAAGTTTTAGTACTTTTTAACTATTAGTTATTAAGAGTCAACATATTTTAAATATTAGATAAAAGATGATAAAAGTCACACCTACAGCAAAAATAGGATTTTGAAACAGTAACTTTCCTCTTCTTTCCATAGCATTTTTTACTGACTCAGACAAATTTTTCTGGATTTTATCTAATTTTGCCACTATATTCCACCAACATGAATAAAAATCACCCATAATTATGTCACTTTTTTGAAGCTGAATAATACCAATTTTGGTGGGTTCAAATGAAGTGACCTATAAATAATAATATTTATTTACTATAGTATTGTGAATAATTAATTTAATTAAATTTAAGAAACAAGGTAAAAAATCTCAGAATTATATAATTTTAAATCTGGCATGGTTTCCTCAAGTTCTTTACAAAATGATTTTGTGTCCAAAAGCCTCTTCAACATGTCAAAAGTTGCTAACCAACGCGTTTCAATATCAATAATGGCTTGTTTTTCATTTCTGATTTTTAACAGACCAGCATATGTGGGAGTTCTTAATTTTTTGACTACCTGTTTTATTTACAATTATTTAAATATTAATCACCACAATGATTAAAATTATATTTACTATTTAATTTATAATTCATTGCAAGCTTAAGGTTTTACACTTTTATTGATCTTACTTTTCTCGCTCGAGTAATTACATTTCTAATAGACTGAATTTTAAGGGCTTCATCAACAGCCAGGTTTAATGTATGCGCTGCGAACCTGACTTTTAAGGTTAGGTGTATTGGGTTAATAGCATCAACAACTTCATTTTCAAAAATTTCAGGCCCATTTTCAACATCTGTAATTTAATTTATGTTATAATAACTTTTAATTTTTAAATATTTAATACTAAGTACTAACATATTCATGTTGGTCAATGACCCATATATAAATATAAGTAACTTTTAAAACAATTCAATATCTACCAATTTGAGTATTTTCGTTGTCATCCACATTATCATTTATTGAAATAATATCAATCATTTTTATCATATTGGGAGCGTTGTCACTGGTTATAGAAAATAATTGGTTTTTAGTTAAACCATATTTTTGAAGAACATCAAGTACCTAATTAATGATGTTTAAACAAAATATTAGATGTATTTTTAACTTTTTAAGTATTGTATTTTAATTTTTTACGCTATAAAATGTATAACTAAGAAGTTGCAAGGTGAAAGTTCTTACCATTGTCTTCAAATTTTCTGATGTATGACCTCCTCCCAATACTTCACCAATAGATAACGTTTTTATTTTTAAATCCATTGTATCACCGAACATATATTGCACATTAATACCGAGAAATGACCTATTATGACGTGTAACACCATCAATTTTTAAAGACACCATACGATTTTTCATATCATTTGAAATTTCTTCACATACATTAGAGGCCGTCGTTGTTATATGTTTCCTTACATTTTGAGAATTAATATATATATACCTATAACATATAATTATAATTATATATTTTTTTGATAAATTGATTAATAGTGCCTATAAATTATAATATATAACTTTTAAATAGGTAGTTACATATAATTGTAAATATACCCATGTATAGTAAGTATTACCTGTCCCAAACGCTTCAAGGATAGGATTTCGAATTTTATTAAATCCTGAATCCTGTATCAAACTAAAGGGTCTCCCATTAACTGTCACTAACTCAACACAAGCATCAAGCAATTTCTGTTGGTTCATGTCTATTCGAATAGATTTCTTTTGAACGTTGACAAATTGTAACATTAATGACTGTTAATTTTTTCTCTTTAAAAGTAAAAAGTTAGAATTGTTAGATACCTACACATTTACTGAAAAAGTAAACACAAGTTATTAAAAAGAACAAATATTAAGAGGATGATTTAATTTTTTCTCTCTGGATCTCTAGTCAATTATATTAATAAATCATAATTAATAATATTTATTATTTACTATATTTATATACTTTATTAGTTATTACTTATTACTTACCATAGCTTTATCATGTAACTGGACATTTTCAGTACGAGCACCAGATTTGGACAACTTGGCCTCAGTTAAATCTTTATACTCATTTCTGTGAAGGGCAAAAATGTGTTTCTCCAACTTAGATGAATGCTTACCAGATATATACTTGGTACATCCCACTACATTGCATTTATTACTGTTTTTATTAAAATCATATGTAAAAAACATTTTAAGAACAGAATTCTTCATTTTTAATTTCTGTATATAATAATATAGTTATTCTTTAAATAATTTAAATCTTAACCATTTTAACCACTTTAAACGACAACTTTAAGATATATCATTGACCAATGTATAAAACATAAATTATAACAGACGAGAGTATCAAAATATCGTAAATATTAAATACTAAATAGTACCAAATATTAGTAAATACTAAATGACAAATGGACTGAGTCCCTATTCCATAAACTATTTCGTAATAGTAATCAGCGAACGAGGACGAAGGTCGACGATGACGTTTATGACGGTATTTATAATACATAGTTAAAAACTTATACCTATATATATATATATAATATACCTATGTGATATTCACAACAGACAAGAAATACTCGACGGCAATTAATTGGGGAAAAAAATTTAAAAATAGCTGGAAAATTCTAGTATTGAATTCCACGAAAATACGCTTTGATGTTAATATTTAGATATTTACCTTGATTACCGATAACCAATAACCGCTTCCAGCATTCCAAAACTAAAAGCGGTTATCAGTTTTCGGTTCTCAAATTTACGGTTTTTTACCGGTTTTCGTTACAAACTGGTTACCGGTTTTAAGCCCTGATTTATAGCATTTCATTTTGTATTAGTTTCTACTTGAATTTGTTGTAACATATTAATTACTTGATATGCATTTGGATGCGATGAATAAAATTGGGAATTATAATGTCTATTGAATGATTCGGCTCCATTTGTTGTGTTTGGATCATTTCCAGGTTTCCTTGCCCATAAATAAGAAGGAAAAATAGCATCCTCTGTAATAAATGTATCAAGTATATAATCTGTAAATTCAATGCTTTTTTGAGTTTTTGGAGCAATTGACATAAGTTCTATAAAACCATAGCCCACTTCATTGGATGGTAAATATGGTAAACCGAAAAAATGTTTGAGCCAAATACCAAGTTCGGAATTGGTACCATATTCTCTTACCAATATTTTATTTTTTTGGATTTGTCCAAACCAATATTGCGCTAAATGAAACTGGCAACAAATCAATTGACAACTCGGAAATGAATTAATAACTGCGTTATGAGCGGCTTTTTCAAAATCTGAATGAAATTTTTGTACATTAATAATTTTTCCTATTAAAGAGACACAATTTTTTTATTTCTAACCACATAGAAATATATTGATCTTCAGATTTTGATGTCAAAAATGCATATACTACTGGTATGTAATAATTAGGGCTCGGATTTTAAAGCATAATAAATAACAAAAAAAGCACAAAATTGTTTTAAAAAAGCAAAAATGAAGCATATTTATTTTTTAAAAAAGCAAAAAAAAGCATGACTAAAAATTAACATGAATTAGTTATAATTTTATGAAACTGAATAAAAAAAATTTAATTTAAATTTAAAAAAGAATTTACTACCATGTATTTGGCAAGATTTTCAGAAGTGAAACTGACTCTATTGTCCGAAAGGATGTTTTGATACATGGAAAATGAACGCTCTACATCCACTGAAGTGATCGGTGCATACTTCATGCACGAGGTTTCGTTTAAATCAAACCCATGATAATTAATTTCGTCTGATGAAACGCCACACAGTATAGTATTAATGTCCAGTAATTGTTTCCAGTCTTTGTTTTTCAAAAGAACATGATTTAGCTTACCAGAAATAGCAGTTGCAATATCTCCTTGAGCTTCATTTAACTTTTTTTCCGCATCTAAGACAATATTTATACATGTTGTCAACGATTCGCCTAAAATTATACATATAATTTAATATTATGATGTTAAATTGTTTAAATACTTTGTTAAAAGTTACCTTTTCCCTCTAATGTTGTAATAATATCTGGTAGAAATGCAAAGTTGGTTGAAATATACACAATATTTGATTGAAGAGATACATTTTGAATTAGTTGTGTCACTACTTTAACACATTGAGATTCTTTTTCGAAGTCTTCAATTACACTTTTTAATTCATTAAAATATTTGCAATAATACTGGACAGCTTTTATCCATGTACCCCATCTGGTCGTTATTGGTCTTGGTGGATTTGGCAATTCTGGGCATTTCTCATTAAAGATTGCTGTACGTTTGGGACATTTTAAAAACGTTTTTTTCATTCCTCCAATCAACTGATCTACATCTTGGTAGTGTGCACGTACTTCTTTGCAAACATTGTGTAATGCATGTGCCAAGCAAGTCACATGTATGAGTTTTGGGTAAAGCGCTTTTATACAATCACCAGCTTTTTTCATATAAGGCGCCGCATCTGAAACAAATAGCAAAACATCGTTATGTTTTACACCATTTCCCCACAAAATATGCATAGCTTTATCGAATAGTTGGAATATTGTACTATGATTCACTTTCTCCAAGTATTCTGTGTGAATAACGAACATATTACTTGGATTTTGTGGTTATAATGTGCCCACTATTACATTTGCAACATTACGACGTACAGCGTCCGTAGTCTCATCAATAGACACCCATATTTTTTGATCTGTTATTGTATCACGAATTTTTGCCAATGTGTTTTCATAGCATGAATTAAAATATCCTTTACGTAATGTCGACTCGTCAGGAATAGTTTTTTTGCAATATTTTGTTAAAAATTCACGAAAATGTTTATTATTTAGTTTATTCATTGGAATATTTGCAGCTACCAATGTTGAACATAAATCGGCATTAAAATCTGACTGACTACTAAACTGTTGTAAAATGGTTGAAGTAATGCAGACTTTTCATTTTCGTGTCGTTTAACAGCTTGAACATGTTTTTCTCTCCGTACATGCTGTTGTATATTGTATTTTTTTTCATGTGACACTTTTGTTTCACAAAGTTTGCAATATAAAATCGATCCATCTGTTTGAAAAAATTCTTCACCAAATTCTAACACTATTTTTTTTTAAAAATGCATTCGTTTTGACTTTTGGCATTTTAATAAATTACAACACTATAACGCACTATAAAACTTAAATTTTAAACCTGTCGATATCGATGTTATACGAGTACTTAGCGTAGGTTCTACAGACTATATGCAATAGCCGATAAGCTATACACCCATAAGCTAACTGTATATCGATAATATTCACGGTCATTATTGCGGGTTTTCACATTTCTTATTAAGTAAATAAACATTTTTATTTTATTTTTATAGCATAACAGACATATAAAAATACCACAGTTAGAATAACTGAAAAAAGCAATAAAAAAGCAAAATAAAGCATTTACACAAAAAAGCCAAAATAAATTCGTTTATTTGGAATCAGATTGATGTGAAACGAATTTATGTATAAAAATTAGATTCCTATCTTAAATATATAAAAAGAAGCATTTCCTTTAAAATCCGAGCCCTAGTAATAATTATGTTTGAAGACGTGTATTGTATATAATTGATAAAAATGATTAGGAGCGTAAGTAAATGATCCATCGCTAAAAACGTTTTCAGATTTACAAAGATGTTTTAAGTTTTGAGTACACGTAAACAAAATAATTTGTTTTTCTCGATTGATGAAACAAAATTGTTCATTATTAGTAGGGCTCGGAAGTTGTTGAATTTGTATGATTTTTTTGAACCATTAGATTCATTGCTAAGTAAGCTAGAAATTCATTCAAAGACACTGCGAAAAACATATCAAAAGTTTTTAGTGCATATTTTTGCATATTTAGTGATTTTTAGATTTCAGAGCATATTTCTTAATTTTACAATTTTTTAAAGCATATTTTAAAATTTATGGAGATTCAATATAAAAATTTGTAAATAAAAAAATAAATACATTCATATTCAGAGATCTTACTAGATATTCTTGTACCGTATTTTTCAAATTTCCATTTGGCATTAAAAACTATGTTTTTCCCCTATTGGTTTATATGATATAATATTAATTTATATAAATATATATATAAATTACAACTACAGCTATAGCTTTATCTAAAATAGAATATTATACAAATCTAAAATAGAAACAGCTGCTATCGAAATACGACGATTTTCTATAAATACTTTTATAGGAAAATAACTCAATGATTATTGACTATTGTTAATGGGCAATGGCATTTATAGACCTACAGCTTCGATATTTTTGTCAGTTCCGGTTTACACGCTCGTGTTATCTGTTGTAGTTCTACGCGTCGTTCTTGTTTCAATTACCTACTTATATTATTTTTATTTCATAATGCCGAAAACCAAACAATCTGCGAAAAATCGTTTGAATAGTTTTGTTTTGGAATATGGTACGGATATATTCAAAACCGACGGAAGTATTTTATTCTGTAAGTTATGTGAAGTGAAGGTTAACAGTGATCGAAAATTTGTAGTGACTCAACACGTTAACACTGTGAAACATAAACGAGCGATTATTAGGAAAAACGAAAAAAACACAAATTCTGAAATTCAACAGCTAGTAACTCCGAAAAAGTGTCTTATTTCTTACGATTTGTGTAAAGCATTACTGTCAGCAAACATACCACTTTACAAAATAAGTAATCCTCAGTTAAAATCATTTTTAGAAAAGTATACATCAACAGAAATTCCTAGTGACTCGACACTATGCAAAACTTATGTCAACGACATATATGAAGAAACTTTAAAAAATATAAGAGAACAAATTAAAGGAAATAAAATATGGGTGTCGATCGACGAAACAACAGATTCTGAAGGTAGATATGTAGCTAACGTTATAATAGGAACTTTAAATTCTGACGCACCGGAAAAAACTTATTTGCTAACAACCGAAGTTCTGGAAAAAGCGAATAATTCGACGATAGTTAAACTTTTTGATCATTCAATGTTCGTCCTCTGGCTAAATGGAATTCGTCACGGTGACGTCCTATTGTTTGTGACCGATGCCGCACAATACATGGTGAAAGCTGGGCGAACACTTCAATCACTGTACTCTAAAATGATACACTTAACATGTCTCGCACATGGTATCCATAGAGTAGCCGAAAGTATACGGGAAAAGTTTAAGAAAGTTGATAAACTTATTTCCAGGGTTAAACAGATGGTCTTAAAGGCGCCTTCAAGTGTTTTAGTGTTTAAAAGTGAAGCACCAGCTTCCACCAGAGCCAATATTAACTAGATGGGGTACATGGATAATGGCAGCTTCCTATTACTGCAAATATTACAAGGATATACGTAGAGTATTACTAAGTCTAAATTCTGAAGATGCAATTTCTGTTAAAGAAGCTCAACAGTTAATTCAAGTTCCCGATATGGAAGCTAATTTAGTATACATACATTCAAATTTTGGATTTATACCGGAATATATTACAAAACTTGAAAAACAATATATTTCACTATCCGAAGCATTATCTGCAGTTAAATATGTCCAAAATAAATTAAACGACTGTGAGGGTGAAATCGGTGTTGAGGTATTTCAAAAATTCAATAATGTATTGGAGAAAAGTTGTGGATTTAAAACGATACTTAATATTTCAAAAATATTAATTGGATAAGAAAGTTCAATGGAAGGTCTTCCTGATGATTTGACCGGTGACGATATTACTTATTTCAAATATGCGCCAATTACGTCAACTGATGTTGAACGTAGTTTTTCGAGGTACAAGACTTTGCTCGTGGATAATCGACGATCTTTCAATTTTGAAAACATAAAAAAAACTTTAGTGGTCCAATGTAACACTTTTGAAGGTAAGAACAAAATTATATCCTATTAAAATACTTTTTTATTAAGCAGGTACATGGTGGTTTTTCTAATTTAGTAATTTGTATTTATGTATTTCAAGTATATAAATATAATTCGACAGAAGTGCATTTTTTTATTCATGGAACTGTTATAAACCCATTATATTTAGAAGTAGTAAATCGTAATATAAGCAATTCTTATTATATCTATATTATATATGTAACCATGTATATATGTGTCCATCTATGTTATATGTATACAAGAACCCGTGGGAACGAGCACGGCGACAGCATATGACATTCCGCTGCGTGGATAGTTTTGGTAGCCACAGCGAGCTGTCGTCCGCGCTCGTCCCCAAGGGGAGTCAGTCGTATTCCAGTAGAACATCTGCAACATTAAAAGATCTAAATGATCATTCACAGAAAATCACCGAGATTTTTCAGAGACTCCGCCAATACAATCTCAAACTTCAACCACTAAAGTGTGAATTTCTTCGAAAAGAAGTTAATTATCTCGGATATCAAATCACTGACGAAGGAGTCAAGCCAGATCCTCAGAAGATAAGTTGTGTGAAACAATTTCCAATTCCAAGAACTGTGAAAGAGGTTAAGTCTTTTTTAGGCTTATCAGGTTACTACAGAAGATTCATCAGAAACTATGGGCAGATCGCTAAGCCACTGACCTCATTGTTAAAAAAGGACGTGACGTTCAGGTGGAGTGACCTTTGCACACAATCTTTTGAACAGTTAAAAGACCTCTTGACACAGGCTCCTATATTATAGTATCCGGACTTCTCTAGAACCTTTAACTTGACTTGTGACGCAAGTGACTACGAATTGGATGTGTACTGTCGCAGGGACCGATAGGAAAGGATTTGCCAGTAGCATTTGCATCTCGCACCTTAAATAAGGCAGAAGTCAACTACAACACAACTGAGAAAGAGCTAACCAGTATAGTATGGGTAATTAAGATGTATAGACCTTATTTATTCGGGCAAAAGTTCAATATAATTACCGATCATCAAGCACTAGTATGGTTGTTTAATATTACCGATCCAGGATCAAGACGCACTCGTTGGCGCCTAAAGTTGGAAGAGTATCAATATACAATACATTTCAAGCCAGGAGTGAACAACACAAACGCCGATGCGCTGAGCAGAATTCACCGAGTTACAACCAGAATTCAAAGTGCAGAAAGTAGTGCAACACATCCAGATACTCCTGGCCAAAACATCTCAGAATCTCACGATAAAGAAGATCCCCTCTCACACCATGAGCCATCTACTAGTTCTGATGACTCACATGCCACAAACAAATATCAGAAATTCCTGCAGGCTAAGTCAGAACATATAGCACCAATACCAAACCTTAAGGAAATCACAGGGGACATATTCGAAACACAGTCAGATATGGCACTAGCTCTTTGTGTTTCAGAAGATCTCAAAATGAAAAAAGGAATTGCATTGGAATTCCGTAGGAAATTTGGAACTTGCAGGGAACTGAAAGAGAAAAACCGTTAAGTAACAGACATCTTAATGTCACAAACAGATTAACGAAAGTTACTTTATATCATCACCAAGAAATCATTCCATCACAAGCCAACATATGAGACAATTTTCAACAGCCTACAGAACCTCAAGGCGTACTGTATAAAAAATGGTATTTTTAGACTCGCTTGCACCAGACTAAGCTGTGGCTTAGATGGACGTAAGTGGGAAGTCATTCATGACATTCTACGGTTCATCTTCCATGGTTCCTTGGTGCATATTCTAGTATACACACGAGATGAGCTGACGGAGGATGACAAGCAATGAATCATACAAGAGCATCATGAAAATCCACTTGGTGGACACCAAGGGATTTCAAGCACGCATAGTAAAATATCCCAATTATACCAGTGGCAAGGGATGAGAGCGCAGATTAGAGAGTACATACAGAAATGTCCAGTCTGCCAAGTGTCAATAAAACTCCAAATCAGACTATCTGGGAGCCCATGGTTATAACGACCACTGCAACTAGGCCTTTTGAGGAAATCTTTATGGACATTGTAGGGCCTTTGCCAAAGTCCTATAACGGTAACGCCTACATCCTAACACTAATTGACGATTTCTCGAAATTCATTTGGGCTTCAGCCATTAAATATCATGAGGCAAATACTGTCTCACAACATTTCGTCACACAGTTCATATGTTTACATGGACAACCACAGTCTCTGGTGACTGACTGTGGTACAGAATTCTTGAGGAAGGTGTTTAAAGAAGTTTGTAAACTCTTGAAGATAACGCAAACCTTAACGACACCGTACCACCCACAGAGTAATGGGAGCTTGGAACGCAGTCAGAGAACTCTCGGAGAGTACTTTAGAAATTACTCTAGTAAAAATCCTCAAAATTGGGACGTCTACGTTCCCTACGCAATGTATTGTCACGGGATTCCAGCCGCATGAAGTGGTATATGGTCGCCCGTTGGTAGTACCCACATCGTTTACACGAAAAACAGAACCTCAGTACAACTATCAGGACTACCAGTACGAGATGAAACGGTTGATGTAAGAAACTCACCAAATGGTAAGAGAGCAAAAAATAAAATCCAAAGAAAAATCTAAGGATCGCTATGACCAGAAAGTAAATTCAATAGATCTAAAAGTGGGTGATAAAGTGATAGTACAAGAAAAGGCTAGTAAGGGTAAATTGGCACCCAAGTGGCTGGGTCCATTCTCAGAAGTAGAAGCGAAAGCAGACTCTCCCAATGTTACTATATTAAAAAGTAACAAACAAACGCTACTGCATAGGAATCTATTAAGACTATTCAATGAATAACTACTAGTGTTTTTCAGATTGTATACTTTGATCATATCCGGAAAATCAGAACATTTAGACAAGAACATCCAAGTGACGACCCTTAGAAATGTGACAGGCCTCTATTTTGAATCGATAAGTCCGCTTCGAACCTCCAACACCAACTGGGATTTTGTAACATACGTCAACCTAAACACTTATGACCTTAAATTTCGGACACTCCAGAATTACTTTCAGTTAACTAGTGACATATGTGTACTCCTAAAAGTCCAGGAAGACGAGACTTTAAATGATGCTTGTATCACTTTTATTTATTTTTTTTATTTATTTAATTAATTCACGGAATAAAAAATTCCTTATTTAGTACAGTACATAATAATAATTCAGTAAAATGAGATAGCTAACATATACAAGGGGTGATGGCCTAAAAAATACAGCAGAATTATAGGCACAGTAAATATAAATTAAAATAATTAGGACACAAGTAAAATTACAAACAATAAATGTACAAAAATAACACAATATTAAGGTAAACTGAGAAAGGTGGGGTCCTCGTTAGCCAACCGCATCATGCGGTCAATTGGTTTGTTTTTACCGTAATTGGTACAGTGGAGAGGTACAGCAAAAGGAACTCGAGACCTTGTGGCCCGATGAGAAACTCTAAAGCTTACTTGTACGAGCAGTGAAGGGGCGTTTAAGGAACCATCGATTAACTTTTTTAAAAAGGCCAGATTAGCTTTAACGCGCCTATCTGCTAAAGATGTAAGGCCAAGTGCGCGCAATACTGGAGTATAGTCATGAGGAGGATGGACAATGTTTAGCATGTAAGCTGCAGACGACAGAAAGCGCCTTTGTACTCGCTCTAAGTGGCAAGAATCAATTACCACAAATGGGTCCCAGAGCACAGACGCATACTCTAGCATGCTTCGGAATAAAGATCAGTAGACAGTCTTGAGAGATCCAGACTGCTTGAACTCATTCATGGTGCGCATTACGAAGTCAAGCGATTTGAGGGCTCGGCAGCAGATGGAGTCAATGTGAGGGCGGAAGTTCAGATCGGCAGTGAAAAGAACGCCCAAGTCGCTATTGATTGCAACTCTATCAATCACTGAACCATTGATAGTGTAAGAATAATCGAATACCAACCGGCGCCTGGTGAAGGACATAGCTTTGCATTTATTAGTATTAAATTGGAGGCCAAGAGTGCTAAACCATAAGCTAATGGAATCTAACTCATTCTGAAGGGCGAGACAGTCAGCTTCAGATTCGATTTTTCGGAAAAGTTTCAGGTTGTCAGCGAACATAAGGAATCTACACTTAGGAACAGCCTTCGCAATTCCATTTATAAATAACGAAAAAAGCAGGAGAGACAAGTGACCACCTTGGGGAACACCAGATGGAACAGGGACGCCAGCAGATTTTGATCCAAGCACTTTAACCCACTGGACACGATCGGACAGGTATGATTTAAACCAGGACAAAATAGGTTCGCCAAAACCGGACTTTTAGAGGATGTCAATTAGGATAGCGTAGTCGACACGGTCAAATGCTTTCACAAAATCGGTGTAAACTACGTCTACCTGGGAGCGATTTTCAAATGCCTCAAGGACAAAATTATTAAACACAATTAGGTTCGAGGTGGAAGAACGTCCGGGTCGGAAACCATATTGTTCGTCGACTAGTACAGAGTCAATCGAGGGCTGAATGGATTTCAGTACCAAGTGTTCGAATAACTTGGCAATATGACTTAGAATCGAGATGGGTCGATAATTCGTGACGTTAGATTTGTCACCAGATTTGAACACAGGGGTGACTGAGCTGATTTTAAGCATTGATGGAAAAATTCCATCATCCATTGAACGCCTGAAGAGTAACCATAAAGGAAAACAGAGGACAGATCTGATGTTATACAAAAAGGTCCCAGATAGACCATCAGGGCCAACGGAGTATACATTTTTTAGAGCAGCTAACCCGTTCTCGACATCATCGACACTAAAGATGCAGTCAGAAGGTAAAGTATGCTGCGAAAATGGAATAACAGGTAGGCTACTTGCTGGGGAAGGCACATGGACTGAGTTAAAGTAGGATGAGAAAAGGCTGGAGATGGATTCAGGTCCAGTGGCAGTTAGATCATTGAGGTGAACAGAGTTAGGAATACCATTGTTAGATCTACGCTTACGTACAAAGTCCCAGAATAAACGAGGATTAACTTTAAGCTTGTTTTCAGTGTTTTCCAGAAATGTTTTATAGCACTTTTTATAATAATACTTATACTGAGCGCGCAGGTTAGAGAACTTGTTATAGTCAGCAGGGTTACGTGATGCTTTGTATCTAGCGTGCATTTCTTTCTTGGCAAAAACAATGTTTTTTAGATTTTTAAAGAACCAGGATGGAAATTTAGAAGGCTTGAAAACAACTAAAGGTACAAAACTTGTAACACAGTAATGCAATGCATCGTACAATGCACACGTAGCAGAATCAATATCAGTTGTTGCTAAGGTTTCTAACCAGTTAAACGATGATAAGAAGGCACTAATACGAGGATAACAGGCTTTACGAAAATTATAATATTTATGACATCTATCAATAGATGGTAAGTCATCTACAAAAGTAAGCATAAAAACTAAGGCTGGGTGGTGAGGATCACAAGGAACCACCCCAGTAACGGATTTCTCTATATTGATCCGAGAATCATTTGAAAAAACTAGATCAAGGAAATTGCCATTGGAGTTGGGTATGTGATTTAGCTGGAAATAATTATTATATGCGAAAACGTCAGGAACACAGTGGAGTGCAGGGCCAGAGGAAGAATAAATTAAGCCAAAATCGTCATTAGACCAGGATAGGTCAGGAAGGTTAAAATCATCAGAGAAAATAAATACTGAACCAGGATTGGTGTCGATAATATATTGAGCAGCAGACATAAAGGACTCATATACCGGGATAGGGCTACTAGGAGGAATGTATACGGAACAAACAATATAAGCAGTATTATTTACATAATATTTAACGAATAAATATTCAACATTGTTAATGAGTGCAGGTAACAAGTTATGGACCACATCGTTACGAATGCCAACGAGAACTCCTCCTCCTCTACTAAAACTACTGGATTGACTACTTCTATCACACCTAAATACAACATAGTTGTGTAAACCTAATTCCGTGTCTTGGAAGCTATTAGTAAGCCACGTTTCAGTTAAACAAATGAAAATATAATTAAACACGGCAACATTACATTTAAAAAGACAAAGTTTGGTTCTTAGACCTCTACAGTTTTGATAGTAGCCCATGTGTAGCTTCACTCCTTGGCTGATTAGTTTTTCGGGGTGTTTCACAACACCAGATCTGGAAGTGGGTGGAGCGTACGCCACACTAAGAGGAGGACAGGTAGACGAACATGAAGATATCAGTTTTTTGGAGTGGCGTCTTGAATCATCTCAGGAGCAAGACGACCCCAAAAACGTTTGACCATTACACCATCGGGCCAGAATGCAGGATCGAGGACAATATCCAGCTTATCCGCAGGCAGACGAATATGGAACGAAGAGTATGATGGATGCCTTGTAACCATTTCCTTGATTGTCACGTCTGGGTAACCATTAAACAATTCAGATTCAAGCAGGGCAGTTGTAACACTTGGATCAAGCCTCGAGACAAAAATATCAACATGCTTACGCACAGGCATTGATGACAACTTGGAGGATGAGTTCTTTACAGAACCAATAATGAATTTTGATTTTACAGACGAAGATTGACTGGCAGTCAATTGATTTGTGGGTTGAGTAGAACGATTACCCGTAACCGAGTTCGGGTGTACATCAACTGGCATTTTAAAGAGTTGAGCATTTGATTTGGGAGTTTGGGCATTAGGTGCCGCATTGAGGTAGTTGAGCTTATCATGTAGCTTAGCGTTACTAAGAGCCACGGATTTGAGCTCCACAACCACGGATTGGAGAATATTAGCAATATTAATTGAGTTTTCAGGCGAAGGCGATACAGGATCAGAAGAAGAATCTTTTAAAAACTTAGACAAGTCTTCACTTAGCTTCACACCAGCGGGCAGAGTCTGCGCCACTATATAGTCAACGAGCATGCTTTTAGTCCATTTGTTTAACTCGGAAGAAAGAAGATCATTGTTTTGAGTCATTATGTGTTTTCGATTAACTTTCAATGAAGCACACACGTAAATTAACAAATGATTGAAAGTAAAAAATTTAGAATAAATGGTTATCAGACTGACTCAAAAACGACACCAGTCGAAGCACGCACTTTCCCAGATTTAGTGAACTAAAAAACGCAAAAAAACGGGTAACTAGTTTCGAAGGAAACTTAAAACAGGCACAGAGCGTTATTTCTATATTACAACGTAATCGATTTATGCAGACAACATATCCATTTGTCCATGAAATTGAACTTAATTTTAATTCAGTTATGAAAGTCTTAGCACCCGGTAGGAAATCTCCAGAACATCTAACCCGACGAACACAGGGTCTAATAAATGCGGTAGGTAGGTTAACGAATGTCCTCTTTGGAGTCTGCTCAGACGAGGACGCCGAATTCTTCTACACGAATATCTAAAACCTCAGAGATTCCTTACATCTCGCTCACAAACAATTACGAATTGTTTCATCCGTTGTTCAAGACGTGAATTTTACAGTTCATGACTTAACAACAGATTATCAAAAAACGAGATCAACTATCGACAGACTCTCAGAACAAGCCAAACGCATATTTAATGCAATCGACATTCTAAGCGTAAAAACTAAATTCGATGAGCACACAACCATATTAGGGCTTTTGCTAAACCAGTAAGCGTGGAAAACCCAGAACCTCCAGACTATAGTTAATTTCGCGTTGAACGGATTAATGCACACTCTGTATATCCACCCTCTGAACTATATCATGAGCTAAAAGAAATTCAACTTACGTTACCACCGACACTGGAACTTCCTGCAATGGAATCCCATTTAGCACTTCCAGAACTATTCAGAGCAACCACCTTAAGCGTAGTATATTCACAACAGACCCTCATGTTTATAGCGAGAATACCGTTATTGTCAAATATACCTTTTAACATTTACCATGACATCCCCTTTCCTATAACAGTGGCACCAGGAAAAATAGTGTTAATAAAGCCCGATACTCAATATTTAGCAGTAAGTTCCATTTCAGTCTAACAGAATCTCAATACATGAATTGTAAAACATTGTTTTCCTACAAATTATGTTTAGGATTAGAATTCATTTTTAAACGTGTGAAAACAGATAATTGTGAGTTATCCTTGTACAATAATCCAGAAAAACTGTCAGACATATGTAATCTCAGGTACTTAAGTATGAATACAGCCATATGGCATAAGCTCAGAAATCAAAACTCGTGGTTATATTATGGTACCCATCAGGTAGTCACAGTTGCTTGTCGTAAAGACTCGTATAAACTGGTACTAACTGGTGTAGGTAAATTAGATATCCCAGAGTATTGCGTAGTCTACACGGACTACTCAATACTCACGCCAACTAGGAATTTAAGAACACAGGTTCATAAAGATTTCATACCCGAAAGCCCGAGTCTCAATTATTCTATACCTCTTAAGAAAATCATTGAATACCATGAACCTCAGAAAATCGATAATCATATGTCTTATACAAATTTCAATAAATTAGCTTAGGACGCCCAGGAATTAAATCAACTTTAGGAATTATACAAGGATACTACGAAAAACATTTTTGTAAAACCAGAGCATCATATTATATGACTATATGTTATTGTAATTATTTTAGTAATCATAAGTTTGTATTTAATTATTAAATATAGATGTAATATACCTAAATTATATTCACCCGACATAGCAGAACCTCACATTAAAAAAGATATTGTACAGTCTCGCACAGCCCTGGCCTGCAGTCTTTCAGAAGAAACTACTTAATTAAGCAAAGCAGAAAATGGTAACTATTTAGCCACCATTTCTCAATTAAGTTGGGGGGGGGGGGGGTGTTATAAGCCCATTATATTTAGAAGTAGTAAATCGTAATATAAGCAATTCTTATTATATCTATATTATATATGTAACCATGTATATATGTGTCCATCTATGTTATTCTTATATATATGTATACAAGAACCCGTGGGAACGAGCACGGCGACAGCATATGACATTCCGCTGCGTGGACAGTTTTGGTAGCCACATCGAGCTGTCGTCCGCGCTCGTCCCCAAGGGGAGTCAGTCGTATTCCAGCAGAACATCTATCCGAACCTCCGAACTCATGTACATTAAATTGTTTTAAATTCTTAATAATAAAAGATATATTCGGTTATTTCGCCAGCGTACTAGTTTTTTAATTTGTCGTGTAGACGTACACAACAGAACATTATGTGCGTGAAGTTGGCACCACAACTTTGTGCTACAAACTTCTAACCTCAGCAAATATTTTGCAAATCGTTTGCTAAAATTTGCTAATCAATTTTTAAAATTTGCATACACCCTCAATCCCCGCAAAAGCATTTTTTCTCTTGGTGGTGCCAATTTCACGCTGGCACCACAACTTTGTGCTACAAACTTCTGACCTCAGCAAATATTTTGCAAATCATTTGCTAAAATTTGCTAAGCAATTTTTAAAATTTGCATACACCCTCAATCCCCGCAAAAGCATTTTTTCTCTTGGTGGTGCCAATTTCACGCTGGCACCACAACTTTGTGCTACAAACTTCTGACCTCAGCAAATATTTTGCAAATCATTTGCTAAAATTTGCTAAGCAATTTTTAAAATTTGCATACACCCTCAATCCCCGCAAAAACATTTTTTCTCTTGGTGTTGCCAATTTCACGCTGGCACCACAACTTTATGCTACAAACTTCTGACCTCAGCAAATATTTTGCAAATCATTTGCTAAAATTTGCTAAGCAATTTTTAAAATTTGCATACACCCTCAATCCCCGCAAAAACATTTTTTCTCTTGCTGGTGCCAAATTAAATAGTTAAGTATCATGTAATAAGCTATTTAATTGCAATTATTATTTAGTACCTATAATTGATTATAATATAACAGTTATTGATAATGTAAAATAATAATTAACTTTGTTTAAATAACTTACTTTGCTATCCATAATGTTATAATAATATGTAGTGTGTAAGAACCTATCACTGATAAAAAAAAATTGTAAAAAAATGTAAAAAAACAAAATATGCCTGGTTATAACTGCAGTTTGTATCATTAAAGTAGGTACCTACGCACAAATGGCAAGATAACTGTAAAATAAATCAAATAATTATTTTAACAGCAAAATATTCCGTAGAAAATACAGTCAAATATTGTGTACAATGATTTGTTTATGATAAATACTCGTATGGTGTAAATTCGAATATCTAAAATTAAATGTACCTATAGACGACGTGCATTTTACTAAACACAGCGATACAGCAGTGTAGTGGACAAATATTGAAATTGTGAGTACACAATAATCTTCTCTTAGTAAGTGTTTACGATTTTTTCCGCGAGGATAGACAACTTTCATGTCGTTTTTTCACCCCGGACAATCAGAACGTTATCACCTTTTTCTTATCAATTTAGTCGATTTTTGAGAATAGATAAAAAAAGCTTGATTGAATAAAAAAATCAATACTTCATTAAAATAAAAAAGTAATTGTTGAATAAACAAAATTAAAATCATACAAAAAAAGCATAGTTTAATAAAAATATAAATTTAATAAAAAATTTCAATTGAAATAAAAAGCCTAGTAATAAAAAAAAAATAAAAAAAATTTGAATAAAAAAATTTGACAAGGATAAAAAATCGTATTTGAAATAGAAAGCCTAGTTTAATAAAAAAAATATAAAAAATAATAATAAAATCTTAATCAGATAAAAAGTCTAGGTTGGCATAAATATATTAGCTATTTTTCGTAATTAATAATATTTTAATTAATTTATATTATTTATAATTTATTCATCATTAAAATCATGAATAATAAATACTATTGCAATAAAAATAAATAATTAAAAATGTCAATTATAATGTCGATTTAATTTTTTTAAATTACATTCACAAATCAATATTATAAATTATTGATTAATAAATATGATTAATAAAAGTTAAACATTAAACTAATTATTTTATTTTTATTAATTTTGTTAATGGTATTTAATAATCATTAGCAACCCAAAAAAATAATTATAATACTGATTTATAAAAATAATAAAGTAGTCAACGCGTCGACTTCGGCACAGCCGGTCCGGGTTCGATTCCCAGCCATCGGGCGGCATTATTCTCTGGGCAGTCACGGTGTCCAGAGAACAAGTGCCGCCATCCCCCCACCCGGGGCATGGCAGAAACCTACGGGTGCCCCACTAGAAATTCTGCCAAACACAACACACACGTGTACTATCCCTACCGTTACAAACCCCACTACCAACAATCGTAAAAAACTACACAATCAGCTAATGGCCATAGTCGCCGGGCTTAAGATCAATAAAAAAAAAAAAAAATAATAAAAAAAATTCACGTGGTAGTGGATGATAGACTTCCACCGAGGTGCGTGAAGTTGGCCACACAATGTCAATATTTTGGCTCCAAATGTTGTAAATAATTTGTAAGTCATTTGTAAGTATTTATAAGCATGAATTTAGAATTTGTAAGTCATCCCTTCCTTAATAATCCCTAAAAGGCAGTTGGCCGTGCTATGTCAAGCTTTTCGAACTTTGACTGTGCCAAATCGTCAAAGGAAATTTGTAAGTATTTGAAAGCATGAATTTAAAATTTTTAAGTCATCCCTTCCTTTTTTTTGCCAAAAAGAAGTTGGTCAAAAATTAATAAAAAGCCTGGTTAAGTTTTAAAAAGATCTTAATAGGATAAAAAACTTAGAGAATAAAAAAATCAGCTAAATAAAAATTGATATCAAATAAAATGTTATTTCAATAAAAAAAGTTTAGTTAAATTAAAAAACCCTAGTAGAAAAAACATCTAAAAAAAACATCTAAAAAAACCTAAATAAAATAAAAAGTCAGTTGAATAAAAAAATTTTATTTAATAAAAAATCGAAAATTATTAAAAAAAAGCCTAGTTGAATTAAAAAATTATCTCAATAGGACAAAAAATCTTATATTTATATTATATTATTATTTTAATATATAGATCTCATAATTTTTTTAAATTTAACTTGGCTCCTTTTATTAATATTTGATTCTTTATTAAACATCCATTTTTTATTCAACTGACTTTTTGTCCTATTTAGATTTTTTTAGATGTTTTTTTCTACTAGGGTTTTTTATTTTAACTAACCTTTTTTTATTGAAATAACATTTTATTGGATATTAATTTTTATTTAGCTGGTTTTTTTATTTTATTAAAATTTTTTATCCTATTAAGATATTTTTTAAATTTAACTAGGCTTTTTTATTAATTTTTGACCAACTTCTTTTTGGGAAAAAATAAGGAAGGGATGACTTACAAATTCTAAATTCGTGCTTACAAATACTACAAATGACTTACAAATTATTTACATAATTTGAAGCCAAAATGTTGACATTGTGCGGCCAACTTCACGGACCTATTCCACCGGGAAATCATATTTTCCGTAGAATTGGTGATGTTGCAAATCAGTTGCAAAATATTGGGACTGGTTTGAAGTCAATAGCTCAAAGTGGGGGTGTCAACTTCTCGAACGTCCAACTTGAAAATTCGATTCCGGCGTAACCACGAGATTGCAAATTTTTTCACAAAGGTTGCCTAAAATTGCAAATTAGTTGCTAAATTATGAAAAAAGTTTGAGGTCGATAGGACGATGTGGTGGGGCTGCGTGAAATTTTTCCCACCAAGAGAATAAATGTTTTTGCGGGGATTGAGGGTGTATGCAAATTTTAAAAATTGCTTAGCAAATTTTAGCAAATGATTTGCAAAATATTTGCTGAGGTTAGAAGTTTGTAGCACAAAGTTGTGGTGTCAACTTCACTCACGTCAGAACATTTTTAGTTTTTAAAGCGATTTTTTATTATTTTTTTGTTTGATTTATGATTAAAAAATATAAAGAAAAATAACTTTTATTACTTTGCATTTTTTTATTTACAAATTTAAAAAAATATTTGTGCAAATGAAAATGTTGTGTAAAATAAATAAATATAAGTGCATGCATATTTAGTACTTTTTAAGTGCAATAAGTTCCGAGCCCTAATAATTAGTTTTAATATAGACTTGAATTTCAAACAGTTGGTCAAACACTTCATTAATATTGGGAAAATGTTTTTTACGAATCCTATAGGCCGATTCTCTCAATAATTTAATGTCATTATGAACTATTACCTCCTTAAAAACGAGATTAGTGTCTTGAATTTCCTTACGTATTATCTTATTTGGTCTTGCATGTAAGTCTTCTTCAGCTTTCCTCTTGACGGCAGTTCTAATACACTGAACGGCTAAATTATGATCAGTAGTTGGTTCGTGATTATGTGTATTATTATTATTATTTGAAAAAGATAATATTTCTTCGATGGTGGAATTCACTAAAACACTCTCAGTACATTTTCTGTTAGTACACCGAAAACGAAAAGACCCGTTTTTCAAGTGGTTAGATTCACTAAAAATAAAATTTTCAATTGAAATGCAGCATTTATTTCGTTTTGTGTTATAAATGTAATCAATTTTAAGATCCATATTTGACATACAAACTATAATACTATAATACGACACTATACTACAACTTCACGTTTTCAATGTTCAAGCAAACTGATATTTGAAAATATGATAGAGTTATACTAGTTTCCGACCTGCAACAAGACTGGGCCATATTTAGGTTGATATACATTTGCCTATAGAATAATATTATATCTTAATCATTTTACCTAACAATTTTATCTTTTATATTATCTCGCTCAAACACATTTTAAGAAACTCGCCCAAACACATTACTTTTATTATGCGGGTAAAAAGGCATTTCGTCCAAACGCAAGTCGCACGCCTGTCCATGGGGCGATTCTGACTATAATGTGAGGTACGAAAGGGGATGACAAATGGAGCAGTGGAACGTGTGGTATGTTGAGGTACTCGAAATTGTATGCAGGAAAGGAGAGTAGGTATATCAAATGTATCATCAATAATACTCTGAAGGAATTTAAGATTTACATTAGCTCTTCTGTCTGCTAGGGTATCTAGGCATAGTTCACGTAGAACAGGTGTGTAGTCATAAACAGGATGATTGATATTCAGGACACGACCTGCAAAGTAGAGGAATAGCCTCTGAACACGCTCAATGATTAATGATTCTGACGCAGTGTAGGGATCCCATAGGACGCAAGCGTATTCTAATAAAGGGCGAACTAGAGAGCAATAGAGAGTTTTTAATGAGGAGGACAGTTTAAAATCGGATGAAACACGTCTTATGAATCCTAACATCTTATAGGCTTTGCAACCTATCGATTGGATATGTGAGTGGTAATTTAGATTACTAGTAAGAAGAACCCCCTAGGTTTTTTTTACTTGTAACAGATTCAAGCACAGTAACATTGATTGTATAGTTGTGAACTATGACATTTCTGCTGCGAGAAAGAGACATTGACTGGCATTTGCTGACATTTAAGAGGAGGCCGATAGAGTTTATCCATATAACTAGGTTATTGAGTTCGACCTGCAGTGCAAAACAGTAGATTCAATTTGGCGAAAAATTTTAATGTCATCAGCAAATGCGAGGAAATTACAATTAGGGATGATTTTTTTTATGTCATTGATAAATAATGCAAAAAGAAAGGGTGAAAGATAGCAACCTTGAGGAACTCCCGAGGTGATAGGAAGGACCTCAGACTTACATCCATAGATTTTTATAAATTGGAATCTACCGGAAAGATAAGATTTGAACCAGGACAGAAGAGGTTCACCAAACCCAGATTTGTAGTGAAACTCGGAAAGGAAGTTGTGGTCACTCGATCGAAAGCTTTGGCTATATCAGTAAAGATTACATCAACCTGGGATTTATTATCGAACGCTTCTAATACAAAGTTATTAAAAATAGTTAGGTTCATAGCAGCGGAGCGCCATGGTCAAACAACATATTGTTTATCGATTTAGATTGCATTCAAGATGGCTGTATGTTAAGTAAAACTAGAGATTCAAATAATTTTGCTATATGACTTAGTATGGAGATGGGTCTGTAGTTTCTAACGTTCGATTTGTTACCAGACTTGAAGATGGGAGTAAATGAACTTAATTTCAGGATCGACGGGAATATACCTTCGTCCAAAGAACGCCTATATATCTGAAATAGAGAAACACACAGGAAAGACTTAAGGTTTTATAAGAAAGTACCTGGTAGACCATCTGGTCCAATGGATTTCACATTTTTTAATTTTGCAAGACCAGCCTCGACGTCAGCTACACTAAAATGAAGGCAAAGTTATCTGGATAGACAGGAGAAGAGGCAGTAAAAACGGAATTGAAATAGGACAAAATAGAGACGGGGTCAGAACCTGAACTAGTGCATTCATCAAGGTATACATTTTCAGGAATATCGCTGTTAGAATTATTGTTATGAAAAAACTCCCAGAATGATCGCGTATTGTTTATTAAGTTATTTTTGGTGCGTATTAGGAATGCTTTATAACAGCGTTTTGATTCAAATTTATATTGTGCACGGAGGTTAGAGAAGTGAGTGTATTCTAGTGGCTTATTGGAGGACCTATAGACCGCGTGT
This sequence comes from Sitobion miscanthi, assembly GCA_008086715.1. Lineage (NCBI taxonomy): Eukaryota > Metazoa > Arthropoda > Insecta > Hemiptera > Aphididae > Sitobion > Sitobion miscanthi. The sequence continues at coordinate 34,936,172 of CM017803.1, forward strand.
GATTTTTTTTTTTGGCGAGAACAATGGATTTTGGATCTTTTGAGAACCAGGAGGGGAACTTGGACTTTAAATATCTGTTCTTAGGTACAAATTGTAGGATAGAAGATGGAGAGCATCGTAAAGTGCATTTGTGGCTGAAACTACGTTTAGATTGTTTATGGTCTCAGGCCAGTTAAATGAGTTTAGAAAATTAAGTATTTTTGGGTATGAGGTTTTTCTGAAATTAAAGTAGGTATGAGACTTATCGAAAAAAGGAGTATCAGTTATAATTGGAAGGGAGATGTCAACCGCAGGGTGGTAAGAATCACAGGTCACAACATTAGATATAGATTTTTCGATATATATGTTTGAGAAGATAAGATCAAGATGTTTGCCTTGATTGTTAGACACGTTATTTAGCTGGAAGAGATTTAGATATGAGAATGATTCGGGAAAACAATGACTTGATGGTGAGGAGTATAATAGGCCATAGTTATCATTGGACTATTTGATATATGGTAGGTTGAAATCCCCGCAAAATATAAATGTGCAATTAGTATTAGCTAAATCAATAGATTGAACGGATGATACATGAGATTCATATGCAGTAAAAGGACTACTAGGAGGAATATAAGCCGAGGAAGGAATAAATGAGATGTACTGAGTAGAGAATTTAACGAATAAGTGGTGGTGGGTGATATGCGTTAACAGCGTATATATTTACGGACAGCAATGAGAGTACCACCACCTCTACGTAAACAACTTGTGGATAGATTTCTGTCACATCTAAATATAATGTAATTTTCCAGGCCTAATTCATTGTCACCAATACTCTCACATACATAACCACGTTTCAGTTAGACAGATGAAAACATAATTAAATACAGCAACATTACATTTAAAAATAGTAAGCTTGGATCTAAGAACCCTACGGTTTTGGTAAAAACCAATGAGTACCTGCACTTTGTTTATTTATTTATTTGTTTATTTATTGGAATATACGGGCTAGGCCCTTTTTTACATAGAAAAAACAGGTAATAATATGGTTTACAAAGAAAGAAAAGTAAATAGAAGATGGAAGAGAACAAAAAAAAAAAAACAAAAAGAAAAAAAATAATAATAAAAATAACAAAAATATTAATAATATACATATGCATTTCAATACTAATTAATATGACAGATCTAACTAAAAGAGAAAGTGGGGTCTAGATTGGCATTATGCATCATACGCCTTAAAGGCTCATTTAGTAAGTAATTGGTGGAACAAAAAGGGACATGAAATGTAGTAATGGAGCGGGTGGAGCGTTGGGATAATTTAAAATTAATTAAGGATAGTAAAGTTGGGGAATCAACACTACCATCTAACAGTCCATTCAAGAACTTGCTACCCATAATGCGCCTGCGCTCTGCCAGTGAAGCAAGATTAACTTGAATAGCAACTGGGGAATAATCATGAGGTGGAGATTTAATGCCTAACAGGAAGCTTGCAAATCGAAAGAACCTACGCTGTACCCTTTCGACCTGGCAAGCATTGTCGGCAGTATGGGGATCCCAAACAATGGCACCATATTCAATAATTGGCCGGACTAACGAACAGTATAAAACTTACAATGACGAAGTTAGGTTAAGGTCCTTTGACAATCTCATTATTATACCCAACATTCTTAGAGTTTTGCAACAAGCCATTTCAATATGAAGGCCCGGGTCAAGGTTACTGGAGTCTGAACCCAAGATCCATCGTAAATCCATCACAGTGAGAAATTATTGATTCATGAATATGGTAGGAGAACGTTAATGGAGAGCGGGTTCTAGTAAACGTCATGGCTTTACACTTACCTAGATTCAGTGACAAACCTAATTTAACAAAAAGAGCAACAAATCTATCTAAATCACTTTATAGTTTAAGACTGTCCTCAATGCAGTTTATTTTCATAAAAAGCTTGATGTCGTCCGCGAAACATAAAACTTGACAGTGATTTAGTGTTTTGCTAAGGCTGTTGATGAAGATGGAAAAAAGCAAAGGGGACAGGTGTCCACCTTGGAGAACACCAGAGGGGGTAAAGAACACATTAGATTTAACATTGGGTAGTTTAACCCATTGGTATCTGTTATCTAGGTAGGATTTAAGCCAAGACAATAGCGGCTCACCAATGCAACAATCTTTTAGAATGTTCACTAAGACAGCATGGTTCACGGTATCAAAGGCCTTATTAAAATCCGTGTAAATAACGTCCACCTGTGAATGATGTTGGAAAGCGTTGAAAATATAATTATTAAAAATTAGGGTGTTAGTGATAGTAGAACAACCAGGGCGGAAACCGTGTTGCTCTTCCATAATAATATTATTGAATGATCTAAGAATATCCTTTTGGACCAATGACTCAAACATTTTGGCAATATGCGATAAAATTGAGATGGGTCTATAGTTGGAGACATCAGTTGGGCATCCGGACTTCAGAATTGGCGTTATAGATCCCAGTTTAAGAATGTGTGGAAAGATGCCTTCATCAAGTGATCGCCTAAGAAGAATCCAAAGGGGGTAAGATATAATGGATTTCAGCTTGGAAAGAAATACACCAGGTAGGCCATCTGGACCGACAGATTTGTTACAATGTAGTTCAGATAATTTTTGGTAGACATCATCTAAGCTTAAAGAGACGTTGTTTGGCAGGTCAAAAGAGTAAATGTCTGGACTTTCAAAGTCACATGGAATTATCTTGGAAGAATAAACTGAGGAAAAGTAGGAAGAAAACATCTCAGCTGACTCGTACTCGTTACAAGAGGATATGCCATTAAGAGGAAAATTTTAGCGATATCCTTGTGATTGGATCTACTATTGTTCATGAATTGCCAGAACTTTTTTGGGTTATTTTTTAAGGAGCAATCTGCTTGTTTGGCATAGTCGAGAAAACATTTTTTCGAAAGGTATTTGAATTTAGCACGGAGAAAGGATAATTCTTTGTAGTCATGACTGCTTAGAGATGACTTGAATCTTACGTGGGCCGTTTTCTTTAACGCAACAATTTGTTTCAATTCATGGGAATACCAAGGCAGATATGTCGATTTGCGGAATGTACACATAGGGACAAAATCAAGTATAGATTGGTGTAGAGCGTCATAAAAAGTGTTGAACGCCGAATCAATATCAAGAGGATGAATACCAATCAAAAGATCCCAAGAAAGAACTGATTTTTAAATAATCTGCTTTATTAAAATTAAGAAATGATTGGCTACGGTCACATGGTATACTACTAGAACTATTGGACAGAGATATGCAAAGTGTTGGGTGATATGAATCTGTAGGAACAGTTGGATCGAGTGATTTATTGACTATGAGAAATTTGTTGGAGGTAAACACAAGATCTAAAAGAGATCCATGGGCATTAAAAGAATTGTTCATTTGATAGAAGGAATGAGTTGCAAACAATTCGGGAATACAGGGAGCTCTAGTAGTTGAGGAGTAAGAATATAACAATCCACTATCGTCATTATTCCAAATAATTTCGGGTAAGTTACATTTCGACAAAGATACACGTAGAGCACGCTGCCACGCTGGACCGTAGATGGGAAACTTCAAGACCTATCGTTTAAGTCTCCGGGGGACGATGCCAGAAACAGCTGTTCGGTGATACTTTGATAGTAGGTAGAGATAAAGACAATTAGAGTAATTGACAAGATTCTTACTTGACCCGAAATAGGAAGATTATGTTGCTTGATTGCGGAGAAGTAGATGCATACATGAAGTTGAAACGACGCACAACAACAGCGGGGAATAACACGAACAAAATAAAACAGTACAGAAATGTGTAAGAGCGATTGTTATAAAAAAAAAATTGCGCTTGAAAACGGAGCGAAACACAGTACCTGTTATCACAACAACACATTCTTAATTTCATTAGTTTTTGTTGGGAGTATCTGGGTTGGATATTTAATGAACCATTTTTAAAGAGTTGGTGGCATGTTTTAGATGAGTGTATACATAAATTACATTGGTTGGAGGGGGGTAGGGACAAAAAACAGCTAAAATTGGACAAATAACTAAATTTACATAATGAATTATGGTTATTAATGTTATTAGCTGCTACTTCTCTTAGTTTTTTGACTGGCGTGAAACAATCTTGGGTAATCCATTGAGGTAACGGATTGAGATGTTGGATTCACCCTTTTCTTGTCTATTACGTAGTTCCTGAAGTATTTCATAAATTGAACGTCTTTCAGAGGGTGTGCGATCCTTGGTGATAGAAACCTCTTTCCAACCCTAAAAACTTTGCGAATTACCGCTTCTGACAGTTAAGGCTCGAGTTTATCCAACATTTCTTTGACAAATGTTTTGTCTTCTGAAATGGAAGAGGCCTATGTACTGACAGATGACTCTGATACACCACGAATAATGATATGAACAGCACAACGGGATCGTAACTGGATTTCATGAGTAATGTCATTCAGAGCAAGAGGAGTAGTAGTAGGTGGTGGACAATGCACGGCTTCGGAGAAACTTTTTTCCACTGCATCGATTCTTGTATTTAATCCTCCAATAATTGCACTTGTGACTTTACATTGCTGGTTACAGTATTTAAATTTCCATTTAAGGTGTTCATCGCTTGACTAAATGACGTCATAGTTTACCCTTCCCCGAAACTCTATCGTTTAACACTTTAACCGAGGAAGAGAACCTAACCGAGAACAATTGGTTAAACTTGATAGATTTTAATTCTTGCAAAATGAGGTTAAACTTGTCGTTGGTACTTGTTTGACTGGGGAGGGAATTACAGTCGTTACAGATCCATTGTGAATTATTTGAAGTATCATTGATACAGGAAGAAAGCACAAGGTTGGTGCAATTGGGGCAGCATGTTGTGGGTTGATCGCGTTGTAGAAATTCTGTACAGATTATATTTGAATAAAAATTATTATTATTTTCATAAATCTATGGTACCTAATGAATATTATATAACATTAATTCCATATATTTGTTCAAGCATTTTGAATTGCCAAAGGAAAATCTATTACAAAAGATCAAACACGTGAACCAATTAATAACAATTAAATTCGTTCTAAGCTTGAATCATAATTGTAATAATACTTTATATTTAATTTTTAATGATATCAATATTTTGAATAACATGTTGTTGGTTACTAAAATTATTTCCAGTCTATTGAGTTCATGACTTATTTGTTTAACTCTTTAACTGGGTTTAATTATTTTGTTATCTAACAGAAACTTAGTAAGTATAAGTTATTTTATTTGTAGTTTATTGTGTGACAATAATAATTACTCTTTTTTGTAATTTTCTGATAGAATTGATCAATTATTCACTTTCCCCACAAAAAAAAGTATTGGGGCAAGTGAGACAATGACAATGGGAAAGTGCATAATGATGTGTTTCACCTGCTCCGCATAGAAATTATTTTGATTTTTTTTTGTATAGAGAATGTTTAATAAGTATTTTTTTTTCCAAAATAGGTAAGATGGTGCGTTAATAGTTGAGGAAATCTACTAGAGCAAACCAATATACAAAAGATGACCTCACTCAAGCGAAAAATGCTATCTCATCAAAATTATTGACAATAAAAGCAGCTTCACTTATGTAGAACCTACCATGTTCTACTTTATACAATCATGTAAGTGGATTTCGTGGATAAAAGTCTACAATATTTGGACGCCCTACGGCATTGGATTACTCTAAATGGAGAAAAAAAGGCAGATCTGTTAAAAACAATGGAAAGGTATGGATTTGGTCTCAGCCGAAAAGATGTTTTAACTTAAGTTCGCAATTATATAAACGACAATAAAATTAAAACCCCTTTTAAAAATGTATTTACTAATCATTTTCAAAAAGACATAATTTGAGTATTAAAAAACCACAAATGGTTGAACACTCAAGGAAAAAAGCACTCGACCCTTTCATAATATATAATTATTTTTACCTATTATGGAAAACTATGGTAGACTTAAAGATTGAAGACCGAACAGACAGAATTTGGAATTTGGATGAAACCTCATTCTGCCTGAACCCATCCAAAACCAAAATTGTTGGAGAAATTGGTGTAGCAGCTACACGCACCATATATTTCTGGAAGAAAGAACACCTGAGTTTTGATGGCATGTAACAGTATTGGACAAAAAGGTCCTACCTTAATTATATTTAAGGGAAAAAGTGTTTGGGATAAATGGATTGGAGATAATTCAAGTTTTACAGGAACCACATATGCAACGACAAGTGAGGCGTTGACATGGAAAAGGTACTAAGTCAAAAAAAATCAATTTTTCGTTTTTTCGTTGAAAAGGTACTAAATACATATGCCAATGGCCTGGAAAAAGAACTAACTCAAATTTCTTTAAATATTAATAATTACGTTGAACACAAGATGGCACTGGTTGTAAATCATCGTGGTTTGGCTTTGAAATGGTACTAAGTCATCCCACGTGTTTATCGATGTATGATAATGTTTTTATTGATACGAACACTGTTATCAAATATTGTCTAATATCATCAATCACAAATCAATTTAAAATTGATTAATTAATAATCATTAATCATTTTGACTTAAATAATATAATATATTTTATATGCGTGGATAAAATTGATGTACTACAATGTCTACAAAAACTGTTCCATTCAAAATGGTAAGTTATTTTTTATGTATGATTAATATATTAAAACTATTATATCTAAAACTTTGTAAGTACTTATATGCTTATTTGCATGCTTACTTACACGCTTATTTATACTACTTCTTATAAGTAATAAATATATATTTAATATATAGGCTGCTTGTAAATGCAAATACAATTGCCGTAGATTTACTAAGGTAGAGGTACGAACGCTTCACTCTGAATTTTGGAAGCAAACACCTGATAATCAAGGTAATTTTCTTTATGGTCTAATAAACATAACAGCTGTTAAACAGAGGAGACCACGTAGAGAAGACGTGGTTTCGAGAAAAAGACAGGTATCCGTCACATATTGTTTACCAAAGTCCAACGAGGGTCATGTTCAAGTATGCAACAAATCTTTTAGGGACATTATGGGCTTATCGATTAGGCGTGTTAAAACTTTAATTGAAAAAAAAAAGGGGAGACATGATATACAAAAATTCAAGAGGAAAAAATCCAAAATCTCTATTCATAAAACAAAATACACGCTTCAGGATGTAGAACTAATCAAGGCTCACGTCAGGTCATTCCCAACTGAAGAGAGTCACTATTCTCGTCGCAAAACCAGCAAGTTATTTTTGAGTCCAGATCTAAATATTCATAGATTATATCGCGCATTCAAAATAACACACCCTGATACTAATATTGACCAACGTTTTTATCGTAGAGTTTTTAAAAAATCATTTCCAAAGCTTTCATTTCATCGCCCTCGGGCTGACACTTGCGCTACTTGCGATCGTCTTACAAATAAAATCAATTTCGAGGAAAGTATCAATAAGTTCAAAATTATAGCAGAAAGAGAATTGCATTTAAGAAAAGCTGAGAAAGCCACGCAACTTTTAAACGATGATAATACTAAATCCCAAATGCCCTCAAGCCAAACGTGTACTGTAAGCATGGATATGCAACAAGTAATATTCACTCCAACACTCACTCATTCTAACATGTTTTAAAGTCGTCAGCTGTCGAACTATAACTTATGTATTCACATTGGGGATACGGGTAAAAGTATAATGTGCATGTGGCATGAGGGTATAGCTGGTCGTGGTGGGAATGAGATTGCTTCATGCTTGCTTAATGCTATTACATCTGGTATGACAACAAAAACAAAATTGCAGATTTGGTGCGATAACTGTGCTGGTCAAAATAAGAAACGGATGATACTTATTGTGTTAATATACGCTATTGCCAAAAAATATTTTGATACCATTGACCTTAAATTTTTAGTGTCTGGGCATTCATATATGCCATGTGACAGGGATTTCGGGATTATCGAGAAGAGGAAAAAAGTGTGCTCAACAATGGTTCCTGAAGAAGTAGCATCAATGGTCAGAGATGCTAAACATTTTCAACCATTTAATGTTGTCATGATGACCTCAGATGATTTCTATGACTTTGCCAAAGAAGCTGATACATTCTTAAATACAGCACCTATTAAAATTAGCAATTTGAGTTGGATAAGAATTTCGCGAGATGACTTTCCTATGATAAAAACTCGGCAGACATTCAATACACTTGAACCTTGGAAATCACACAATATATTCAAAAATAGACACTCATTTAAGTCTGTCGAAAGGATCCAGGCATTGAGTGCATCAAAAAAGGAAACAGCCATAAGCGAACCAAAGAAAAAAGACCTTCTTGCAATGTTAGATTTTTTGGACGAAAAATACCATGCATTCTATCGAGATGTTTGTAAATAAAAAATAAGAAATAATGAACATTAATACACATATTATTTATAAATATCAATTATTATATTTTCGTTTTTAATTAAAATTAAGTTGTAAGTATTTAAGTGAGAAATTTGTGTTAAAAAAAAGTTTTTTTCTAATAATAAAAGGTTTACAATATGCTAAAATCAGTTTTTTCCTTCTCCTGTAAAATTTGGTTTTTATGACTTAGTACCTTTTCCATGTCAACGCCTCAAGTAATGGTTGGATGGAAAAGGCAGTATTTTTGTTAAAAAAAAAAGATGATCATCTTTCAAAACATACCTTGTTGCCACTTGGGCTTGCTACGATGTTATTTAATTAATATGTAGACTGCAAGTTGTGATGACGCTCTCCTGGGATGGTTGACATGGGCAACTTAATGTGCACTGCCTTATATTCGACGGGGTAGGCAACTCAATGTACACTGCCTTAGAGTGACCGGGTAGGCATCAAGATACGACGATGACGGCGATAGGAGGGGACCAAAGACTTAAAATTACTGGACCAAGGAAGTTAAATTTATGCACGGGAATGAGGAAGATGAGTTTAGGTAATATACAGGGGGGATGTCTTGGTGATCGGAATCGGTCTGGTGCAATGACCACCAAGCTCACATAAATCGGCCGAATATTTAAAATCTACACTTAAACCTACGATGATGATGACGATGTAGGTGATGGCTGCAATGAATGACAGCCGACGGTGAATGAACTCGAAGACCCTGGTGGCCTCTCACACACCACGGAGGGTTCTGGCGGTCTTACGCAATCAATGATGGCACCAACCTCGATCTCAGCGATGGAAGAGCCCCGTCCAGCGATGTCTCAATGACTAACTGGTGTCGACGAGTACCCGACAGTAATTTACAACCACAAATACAATAAAACTCACGTAAATGCTGGTAATGATGGTGCTTTATTATAATAACAACTTTCTTGTCGCACTGACTCGGCCGCACAGTGGTCCAAAATGAAAGTTTGGCGCGTCAAAATTAATATGTAATGGATAATACTTAAATAAACAAGTTTAAACTTTTTTAAATAAGTGTGTATAATAATATATATCTATCAATTTAATATATTATGCATATATAGTATATATATAGGGTGACTCAAAAATGATATGTAAAAGTAAAAAAGAAGTTTATTTATTTTAATGTTAGTAGGTACACATATTATTTTTAATTTATAAATAATCATCTGTTTCATCCTCGGTTTCACTAAATTCTTCATCAACCTCCAAATCGTCATGATCCATATTTACTAATTCATCATCGTTACATATATTTAAAATAAGTAATGATTTTACTTCTTCCGATAATTGAGGTATAGTTTTTTTCAGTAATTTTCTCATTGTCGACAAATATGGATCAGAAGACACGAGTAACATGTGGAGGATGTCTTCATTTGTGTTTAACCTTGAACATTTTCTAGAGTGATGCTCTCTGTATTTACGCAAATCCTTATTTTTAGCTTCAGCTGCTTCTTCAGAAAGTTGTCCTATACATTTTTTATAATTCTATTTAAATTAAATAATCTTTTTTTTAATTTAACAGTAAAACTTACCCACTGGCAATAATGCATACTGTACAATATCTGCACCATGTATTAGTATTTTATGGACACTACTGGGCATGTAATACCAAGGATAAAGGCTGACATAAAGTTTAGCTGTTTCAAAAGTGTACGTTTTAAATGTTTTTGTATTAATTTCATGATGACTTGATATAGCATATAATATATTAGCAAAACGTTTTATTAATCGAACGTCTAATCCTGTGATAATAGCACTAGTTTCAGCATTTTTAAAAAAATTACGGGCTGTGTTTCCGTCTTTAGTTGTTCCAGCTCCTTAAAGAAAATAATATATATATATATATTTAAAAATGTAGCAAGAACTATGAATTATTAAACACTTACCTTGTAACACAACATCGACTAATAAACCTAATTGTAAACGAAATTGATCATGTACATACTTTTTTCGTTTTTGAAATATTTCATTGTGTTCCAACGATCTTTATTAATTAAATTATACATTTTTTTATTATGCTTATGTATAGAATAATATCTATCTGCCAAGTTTTAATATCTAAACGATATGATATATGTAACAAACATTCAGAAAATCGAATATGAGCATGAAGCACCGATAGACCAAATCTAAATGTTTCATAATCAGCTTTATAATTTATTAATCCATCGATTTTGTTCATTTCTTTTGGACTACATTTACATATGTAACATTTCTGACTCGAGGTTTCGGTTATTGAGTTGCAAATCTAAAAATGAATAGCACTTTAAACAATAAATACATTTTTTTATAAATGATCAACAATTATATTTATGTACTCGTATAAAAATATTACCTTGCCATCGATCATTGAAAATATTAGAGTATGTTCTATTTGTATTTCGGCTGAATTATTGATAGTAAATGTGGTATGTATTAATGTTTTTATTTGATTTTCAATATGATCAACTAATCGTCTCGTACTTTCTTTAGTCTCTTTTATATACTCAAACATAATTGGTCTACAGAACCTTGTTGAGGAATTTCGAGGATTTTCCCAGATTATAAAGTAGCTGCTATTTTCATTTCTTTTACATCTTAATTGGAGCGGAACTAAAGATGCCATAACTATCTGCATCTATTTTATCAGGTTGCGTTTTAAAAATTTGCCTATACATTGAATGGCCTCGACTTCCATCACAACCCCCACTTATAAATCATTTCAAAGTTATAAGATTGTGAAATAATTTGAATAGTAGGTATTTGAAATATTCGTTGAACAGTATGATCAAGTAAACTTTGTAAAGGTATATTATAAGCACTTTCTGATACAAAACATTTATCTGGATAGCATTTTTGTTTGGCTTGTAGAATACAACTATATGTTGGATATATATTAGCATTACGCTGTTTTGCTTCCAATCGCAAACCAATATATTGATTTTTCGTAAGTCCTTTATCAATTAAACAACAAAGCGCTTCATCATCAGAATATGGTATTGGTTTACTATGGTTTTTAATATTTTTTTTTATTTTAGAAGCTCTGATTGGAGTTATAGTTGCTTCTTTTAATAATTCTGCCCAATCTCGTTTTCCAGCTTTGTATAATTTTATTTGAGCTGCAAATGTTATTTCCGGTGTAGTTAGGCCTTCAACGATGCCTTTAACTCTTGTACTCTTCGTTCTATTTTTTAAGTCAGAAAATTTTTTTAATGGCCTTCCTACAGTATTTAAGGTTTGATCATTTTTTATATCAGGGAATTTAAATTCTGTTTCCAACCATTCTTTATATTTATTCATAAATATGTTCAAAGTTCGATTACAACCTGACCATTTTTTTGTTAGAGAACGCGAAAAATTCAAGATTTCTGTTTCTATTTTTTCTATATAACTTGTATCCCAATTCTTAAAACCGTAATTTTGTATGATAAAATCCAATAAATATTTTCTAGAATCGAATGTTTTGAGGTGACAACGGTCCATTATTTCTTAATTTCAAAAACAGTGTCTTAAACGTCAATTTTTTTTCACAAACATTGTCTGAAATAATATATTATATTGAATTTGTAGAATTTAAGTTTAGAAATGTATAATTTATGTAATTAAAGCTATTTTTATTCTTATACACACATACACACACGTTTATATTAACTCGTTGAACATACAATTTTAATGTGATACCTAATATTTTAATTTTCAAGGTACCTATTTGATAAAGTAATAACATATTTTCTATGGTAATAAAATTGCTAGAGTCTCAAAGGCAGATAAATTATACATGATTAGAAAGCTGAGAACTTGTACTATAATCTACAATAGCTTATAAAAAGGCAAAATTGGGCAATTCCCATTCTTAGCTCTTTAAATTCATGAAATCATCAATTATTCAATAGTTTTAATACTGCAATACAATTAAATAAATAAAACAGTAGCAATTTTTAAACATGAACAACTTACCTTCAATTTCCATGTCCATATTAATTTTTAAAAATATAACAAAAAAATTACACAACAATTTATGAAAAATATAATACGTACTTTCTTTTCGGCGTTTATTCGATAAATGAACAACGTCCACATGTTTACTCGCGATAATGCATTTCTTATCTGCAGTTATTTCGATATGGGTATTACAAAAAGTTTTTTTTTTTTCAGTATTTTGTAGACAGCCAATTTATCATCAGAAAAATATTTATAAGACAACTTTTTTTTTATTAATTTTGACGCGCCAAACTTTCATTTTGGACCACTGTGAGCCGGTACAAAATTTAATATGTGTCACAATGACCGTACAGATAATATAATATATTTTTCTTTTTGTGTGTTGCCGCAGTGGCAACAAAAATAAACAATTCCGCGTTGCTTCAATAGCAGAAGAAAAACAATTAACAACGAATCAACAAAACAATACTTTTCAGAGTTAATATAAGTACGTAGATGTGTATAACAATTAACAACACTTATCGGTAACAAAAAATTATAACAATAACTAAGGCGTTGGCTGCGTAATCACAACAAACATTAAAACAGATGATATAAAAACAAAGACGATATGGCGACAACGATAACAATAATAATAATTAATATTTTATAAAGGTGATTATAAATCACATACCTAACGTAATGGTTAGATGAGGACGAGGAAGAGGGAGAGAGATAAAGACTGGTCGTCGCCGCCGTGCTATATTGCATATCGCATAATAGTCAAAACAAAAATGTGTCGCGGCAACATACCTGAATACGAACTTTTATAGTTTAAAAATTATCAGTCATTAAAATTCATAGCAAAATATTAACAAAATAGCATACATTTTTAATACACTGTATATCTAATAATAAAAATAAAAAAGTTAAAGACATTATTTTCAAATTTACTTCTCATAAAAAAATAGTACTTGTATTGTATTATTATATGAAAATGTGCTGAATGCTCCTTACCAAATTTTACAGTAAGAAAAAATAATAAAAATTCATCTTCAGTTAAAGATGAATCTATAGATAGCTTATAAGTCTTGTCAAAACGGATATAGCGTCTATTTTATCAAAATTTGAAAATTTGGTTACTACGGTAATATCGGTTGAAAAATCTATAACTTTTTGTTCATGACTTTAATTCCAAAATAGATAATGTAATTGATAAAGTAAATGACGTTGAAAACCGTTTAATCGATATGGAAAAATATATAAATCCGCTTATTAATACATTAAACTCACTGTTAAAATATATACTATTAAAACCGTATGATTTCCATGTAGATGAACTTTACAGGACATTCAATGTAAGAAACCTAAATGACTTGTATATATGGAATATCCTTAATTATATTTTTAACATAGATCTAAAAGAATGAAACAAACTGTAAATCTGAATATCCCAGTTGACGCGGTCCCGCGTAATAGCAGTTTGAATTCAAACAGCCTTTACGCGGAAAGCCGCGCCGCGCTTCTCAACAAATCGCCAATCGACGATGGACGACGGCGGCACGCGATAACGGCGGTAGGATCGTCGGCCGGCCGTTCGACGAACCGGATCAAGCCCAGAAAAACATCACTATAGTGCGGTCCACGAAAAGTAGGCCGCGATCGTCACGCGCCTATAGTACGCGTCACGAAAACGTGCGGATGACCGCCGCGCGCCGTGTGTCGGTTTTTCTGTAAACCAGTGGGCCTCAATATTTGATCCATCACAGGTGCGCGCCACTGGCGCGACGGGTACTATACGTTTTGAAAAAAACAACTAACCTGCACCTTTCAAAATGTCTCTGTCTTTTGTTGACTCTTGACGCGTTCGGTACTGTAATCTATTGTGAATTTAGCTGTGCATACCTAAAATTTTTGATCACGTGTTTTTTGAAATGGCGACTTTTACACACCACGATATTCACAGTCAAAGTAAAAAAGTGATTTACCGGGTATACGTTTTTTTAAAAAAATTATCCACTATGGAACATTTATCTGCCGAGTTTTTTAAAAAAACTCAAAAAATTACTGCCGAAGCGTGTGGAATAAGTGAACGAAGTATACAAAATATTGTTGCTGAAGTAAAAAAATATGAAAACGATGATACACCAACACCAAGAAGCCTATTCGTGTCACCGAGGAAATCGTATAAACGGAAGAAGGTCATGACAGATATTGACGATTTCAACGTTGACGTGGTCAGAAGAACTGTTCATGAATTTTATGACAAAGGTAATTGGATTAATTTAAAATATTTTTTTATTATAAGAAACCATTTATAATATCCTTCCTACGACCTACCTCATATTAAATTTATAACTCATTTTTAACTGAAAATAAAATCTTCAAATGTTTGTCACTTTTACATGTAAATAGAAACTATTATATATAAAAACATTATTATAGGTGAATATCCAACATCTCAAAAAATTTGTGAATCCATGAGGAAAAAATTAACTTTGAAGGATCAAAGTCATCAGTACAGAGGATTTTGCGCTCCTTGAACTTCAAATACAAAAAGTGTTGCAATGGACGTAAATTTTTAATGGAACGGAACGATATCGTGGCACTCCGAAACACATTTTTGAGAAAAATGTGTAATTTACGTTCCAGTGGTGACACGAGACCTGTCATTTATTTAGATGAGACTTGGGTGAACCAGAACCATTCAAGAAACCATATTTGGCAAAACGATATGGATAGTGAAGGATTTAAAGTGCCAACCGGTAAAGGCGGTCGTCTGATTGTATGCCATGCTGGAGCAGCTAAATTTGGATTCATATGTGGTTCAAAATTAATTTTCCGGAGTAAAAATGACGGTGACTACCACTCACAGATGAATAGTCAAATATTTCATGACTGGTTTCAAAATATGCTGCAACTATTGGACGAGCCATGTGTCATTGTTATGGATAATGCACCATATCACAGCGTACTAGTGGAGAATGTGCCGAAATCAAATACAAAAAAATCCGATGTTCAAAAGTGGCTATCCGAAAAAGGCATCGATTTTTCTCCTACAGAAACCTTGGCGGAACTAAGAGAAAAAGTAAAAATGGCAAAACCGCGTGAAAAACGATATCAGTTGGACGAGTTGGCATATCAAATGGGGCATGAAGTGATCAGACTTCCGCCTTATCACTGCCAATACAACCCGATTGAACTAATTTGGGCGCAGGTAAAAGGTGAAGTTGCAACCAAAAATACAACATTTAAAATAGCGGACGTCGAAAAACTTATGCACGAAGCCATAGATGCAGTTACCACAGAAAATTGGGAAAAATGTGTAAGACACGCAGAACAACTACAAAATAAAGATTTTGAAAAAGAAGGATTCAGAGATTGCATATTGGAACCCATCATTTTAACAATCGACCCCAACGACAGCGATTGTAGCAGCAGTGAAGACGAAGACTACCTTTGACGATATATTTTTTTTTATTATAAAATATATTGTACATTTTTTATACATTTATAGTATTATTATTATTATTATTGTTGTTATAACTATTTCTATTGTTTTTAATTAATTCACGTTTTTATTGTGTACAGTAAATTGTATTTTTTTTTGTAATATCATTAAATACATACACATAATTTATTAATATAAAAATACGAGTTTTAAATTTTATATTTGGCGCGAAACAGTTTGACCACCACTAACGAGAAATGTCCACTGGGCGCGCGGCGGTCATCCGCACGTTTTCGTGACGCGTACTGTAGTGGCCAATTTACGGTACGGGTTTCCAAACGTTTTCCCGCCTAATATAATTTCAAATCATCTAATGTAGGTACAATATAATGTAAAAAAAAATATCATAGTAAAGTAAACATTAGACCATATTATTACACATTTTTTTTACACTTTTTATAATAAAATAAGCCAAGAATAATAGTAAAAATAAATATATATTTACAAATAGTTACAAAGTCGTCATCGTAATAAAAATTAATAAGGTAATTCGTCATCGTCGTTTTCGTCTTCATCAATCGAACTGTCATCTGGATTTATCGTAAGTATGATGGGCTCTAATATTTCATCCCTTAACCCTTCCTTTATAAAATCTGCATCTTGGAGTTTATTGCAATGTTCGCCACACTTTGTCCAAGCCTCTTTGGTTATCTCATCTAAGGCATTATTTACCAAAACTTCAACATCTGTCATTTTGAAAGTGCTGTTTTTTTTGGCGACTTCACTCTTGACTTGCGCCCAAATCAGCTCAATTGGGTTGTACTGACAGTGGTAAGGCGGGAGTCTTACCATTTCATGACCCATTTGTAATGCGACTTCATCAAGCTTATATTTTTTTTCTCTAGGTATAGTCATTTTTACTTTTTCACGTAGTTCACACAATGTTTCTACCGGTGAATATGAAATGCATTTTTTTTCAAGCCATTTTTGAATATCTGCTTTTCGCGCGTTTGCTCTAGGATAATCTTCAGCTAGCACAGAATGGTAGGAAGCATTGTCCATTACCACAACAGACGGTTCTTCTAAATTGGCCAACATGTCAATAAACCATTTTTCAAAAATGTCCGCGTTCATTTGCGAATGGTAGTCTTCCGTACTACCCGATTTACATCGAAAGACCAATTTCGAATTGTTCACAAATCCAAATGAAGGCGAACCAGCCTGGCATACAATGAGTCGAGCACCCTTTCCAATCGGTACTTTGAGTCCTTCGGTGTTTTCTGGATTTTGCCATATGTAGCCTTGCGTATGGTTCTGGTTTACCCATGTTTCGTCCAGGTAAACTACCGGCCTTGTGTCATTATTCTGTCTCAATTCGTACATTTTTCTTAAAAATTTTACCCGGCAAGCAACGATATCATTTCTTTCCATCAGAAATCTACGCCCATCATTACACTTCTTGTACTTGAAGTTCAAATTGTGTAATATACGTTTAACTGACGTTTTTGAGCCAGGGTAATTAATTTTTTCTTGCATCGCCACTAATATTTTTGCGGTCGTCGGAAATTCACCTTTATCATAAAAACTATGTATAGTTCTTCTGACAACTTCGTTGTCAAAATCGTCAAGAGAACTCATTACTTTTGCACGTTTATAACTTTTCCTAGGTGATTTGAAAGCAATTTTGTTTGAAGGTCCGGCTTCAACTTCCTTTTTCGCTTCAGAACAAACTTTTTTTACACAAGCAAGACTTACGCCACATGCTTCAGCAGTCACATCACGGGTTTGTTGAAATAATTTTGAAAGTTCTGGCTTACTTTTATCAGCAGCTATCGTCTTGAAATAATTGTATACATGGAAAATCACATTTTTCGTTTGCGAATGGATATCTTGATTGAATGCCATTTTAAAAATATGTATTATTAAAAATATAAAACTGTAAAAAAACCGTAAACTTCTATTGCAACATATAACCAACAATAAGGCAAAAACTTTAAAACCCGCGTTAATTACGAAACCAAAGTTGAACACAAGAAATATTATAACTCGTACCACATTACGACTTTCACGGCGATAAGAACATAACCACATAAAATTATTGTTATTATTTGTGACAAACTGATAACATAGCATAACATAGCATAACATAGCATAACATAACATAACAAAAACAAAATTACGAACATGTATACTAAAATGCAATGAAATACCGCCAGAAAATCATCTGTACTATAATCAAATAATAATAATAATAATAATACTCCCAAACGGAGAACCCCTGGTTTCAGTAAAAACGGCCGGTAGGCGCGTAACGATCGCGGCCTACTTTTCGTGGACCGCACTATAGTTTTTATACGCGCACCACGGACGACATGTCCTCGCGGACCGTACGCTGATACACTCCAACTAAACGGAGACTATTTCTCGACTGGTTCAATAATAAAATAATAAAGCATTAAATCAAAATCAACGACACTGTGTTTTTCTTTCTTTATTGTTTTTTGTGCATTATCTCGTTCAAATCACCACACCATCCTCGCGGCTCCCCATAGGTCCGCATCAACTGGCTCCCCGAACAGGAATCACCGGTAAGTGAAAACCCTATTCACTAATTTACCCCATACTACCACCATCATATACCCCCCGTTGCGCGACTTGGAAAAAGTCCCCAACGCGTTCCGAAAAAAACGTGGTTAGCAGGCGATAGCGGAAAAACCGGTGTTACGTAACATATTACATAACAATAAAGGTCGTTACGACCGGCCGCGCCGCCCGATTTACGGACGCACCGACTACACGGCGCGCGACGCTACAAACACACACGACGTAGGTAGGTAGGAACGCAAGAACGCGAGAAGACACACCACCACCGCCCACCACCATCACCCGAAAACGTCAACACGCTATTACCCGGGACAGAATTACCACGTAATCGGATTGCCGCCGCCGCTCAAAGCGACATTGCCGTCTTCCTTAATCGCAATAGTGGGCCGGATAACGCACACACGCGCATCTGTGACAACACTCCGTGAAAACCGGTTACTGCGATCACCCGGCAAGCGCAACACCAAAACAACAACAACCCACTGACATACATTTCGGTATGTAAATAAAAGTCGATAAACGATCGACACAACTGACCGGAGGAACGCGACACCCGTTCTACCGACACCGGCCACATCTCATATTCTCCCGTAAACAACACCGGAAAACCAACCGGACGACATGACGGAAAAATGTATGAACTAGCTGACCGGTGCACAGTTACGTTACGAATGCAGGCAACGCGGGCTATCGGACACGAAGGTGTGTGTGAGCACTGAAAAAATTCTACCTTAGTATAAGTATAAGTACAAACATAAGTATAAGATAAATATTGTTAAAAAAAAGTACCAATTACATATTAAGCAGTACCAATGTCAGTTCAATTGGTTGTGCTTATGTGTTTTTTACAAAATAATAATTATTGCACTCTATAATAGTAAGTGTAGGTACCCATATGCAATAAGGTTTCTGTTATACAAATAATGAGATTAGAAAATATGTATACTGACTTTTGTAATTGTTAAATAAATACATTAAACATTAAAATCAAGTACAAATCAAAAAACAAAGACAATAAATTTGAACCATTGTAAAAACGTATTGCACTGTATAATAGTAAGTGTTATAGTGAAATCATTTTTCAAAAAGCTGTACAAAATAATGTTTAATTGAATGTGTGACTACACCTAAATCTAAGCTCTGTCCAACCTAGCACCAATAAAATCTATTGTATTAAGTATTAAAATAATATAAACTTTTCCAAGAGTACTACATGTGAAATGATAAAAAACTTATCTAGTACACAACTTACAAATGACCTAGGTCAGTAGTAAGTAGTAGTAGTAGTAGTAGAAGTAGTAGTAGTAGTAGTAAAAGAATGTAGTTTAATACAGAATTTTAACTTAAAACAATAAAAAGAAAAACTTTTAATGACTGTGTTGTTCATACACATTTAATATAATCTTGTGTTGGTTAGGTATTACAATGGTCAATGACTTACATTTTAAAAATGTATTGCACTCTATAACAGTAAGTGTAGGTACTCAAGGTGTGATTAAAATTATTTTTTAAAGAGTATTCAAAGTGATAAAATCAAATACTCCTATATCTATCACCACTATGTATCAAATAACACACATCAGTAGTAAATATGTTACACTGTAGTACAAACAAAGTTAGTTGTATAAATTGCTAACGGTAAGACAATATGTGAAATGATAAAATACTTATTCTGCAGTACACAAAAAAGGAGAGGTTAGTAAAGAGTCTAGTAATACCTAATTTGTGTTGTAGAAATATTAAGAAAATTAAGTGTTCTGTCTAGGTAAATATACCCATAGTAAAAGTTGATATATATTAGTAAAGTTATAAGTTAATCAAGGTATCAATGTATGAGCTTGAGCCGGTGTTTGTTATGCAATTGAAATCTGAAACAGCGGTAACACAATTGAATGTCGTTCAAGTTATTCTACAATTTACTTTCTATACAATTATAATATAATAAGTTGAATGAAAGTTTTAACTTTCAAGAATGTTGTACCGACCTAGTATAGTATAATATTATAGTAGTAAAGTATAAGTTGTGTACAGAAACAATGTATATAATATTGTATCTTAGAACACAGTGAATAATTAAGCATGTAACAAATTTTAACCGTAGGTTAGACACTACTTGGATGTGAGATGATAAAATACCTATCTAGTACACAACTTACAAAAAAAGGAGAGTAGACCTAGGTCAGTAGTAAGTAGTAGTAGTAGTAGTAGTATCAGAAGTAGTAATATCAAGAACTTTGTAAGAAAAAGTTTAAGTATTTTGTTTATTGGTTGTAAATACCCATAATAAATGTCTCAATAAGCAATATAAAAATATAATATAATATATTGAGAGTATAATGTTAACCTAATGCAAGTACCTGTAGTAGGTATAGTATCAAACTGTAGCCACTGTAAAATACCTGCCACCTGGGTATAATTCACACTTTATGAGTATAGTAAAGTAAGGTAATGTAATGATCAAGTGAGTGGATCTTATGCGGTAGGTAGGTACAGCCTGACACTATATTTTGTTTAATACAGTGATCAAATGTTTTATCTTGGTTGTTACTCACTACTGACGGCACTGCTCTAACAGTTAGTCGACGGCGATGTGCGGCTGCTCCGTAGTAGTCACGACCGGCAACAAAATGCCTTGAACAGAGCTTGGAATGAGCCAATATCTGTCGAGCATTGACACCATTGTCTTCGGCGAACATCACCCATTGACGCCTCCGATCGGCATTCGCTGGAAAACTAATACAACCATCGCATTATGTTATGTTATTTTATAGGGACGTAATTATATAAATACCAATGCACTGAAACGCCTTCTACGTCTTCGACGTCGCCACAAATCATACAATGTTTGACCATTGTTTTTTATTATTTGCCTAAAAAGATACATAATAAGTAATAACATTTTGATCATTTAATATAATAAAACATTTTATATTATTATATACTGTAAAATAATAAATATATGCAAAACTCCGTGTTCACCTAATGTAATTATATTATCAGTAACCATGTTGTCAGTTAAAAATCCGGTATCGTGTTTATTTTTAGAAATGCAGTAAATATTATTTGTACACGGTAGGCATAATTATATTATTACGTGTACATATGGTATCGAGTATGAACTAAACAAAAGTAACATGCTGTGGGGTGACGTCCACGCACACAATATGCAGTCTTGTAATTGGGAACTGCAAAGAGCGTCGTTTAAAGCTTTTTGTGCACGTAGGCCGGCGTTTAAGTCTATGTCCACGGATATGAACACGGCAAGCGGAAATACAAATGTCGTATCATACATTGAATACGAAACGCGCAAAGGTGGAAACGCATCGTACACCAGCTCGCGTACGTACAATGACATGAATAAACCAGTAGGTAGATACGCGAGCTATACAAACGTTATGCTATTAATTATTATTATATATGTATTATAAACTTGTACTCACCGGTTTGAAAAGCGCCCAACGCAGAATACAATGAATACAATATTTTTCTGTGGGCTCGGGTTGTGTGTCTCACGGGCGTTCGTCACACGATGACGTTAGACAACGCGGGCGCGTTTCACGTCGCCAAAGTTGTCCCCCGCACTCCGCCACGCCGCTGACCAATCGGTATGAACTATACTAATGGTCATGCTGTGGCATTGCGCGTATCGTTGATATCGAAGAGACGTTCGTAAATATTAACCTTAAAAAAAAAAAAAATCCCCAATTACCTGGAAAAATCGATTGGCCCATTTTCCAATCTACCATTGAAACCCGCACTCAGCTCAATACCTCTCTAAAATCAAACGTAGACATTGATGCTATAATCCTTAAGCTCACAACTGATATACATGAATGCTTACAATTAGCAACAACTCCCAGCTCAACACACACTACCAATTACCCTCTCCCGAATCATATCAAATACCTCATTCGCGAAAAACGTAAAGCAAGATCAACACAGCTCCTCCACCTATAATAAATATATCCAAAATCTAACATCGCAAAACTCCTCACTCTGGAGGGCAACTAAAAACATTTTAAAAACTCAATCAACTACTTCTCCTTTGTGCAATGAAGACAACTCGTGGGCTATTTCTGATATAGATAAAGCAAATTTATTCGGCAAACATTTATCAAAAATCTTTACACCCCATGATATAATTTTAAATAACAACCATAATCTAATAATCAATCAATCACTGAACGCTGCTTTACCCGTTTCTCTTCCAGCCAAACCTACTAGTCCCGGTGAAATCAACTTTATAATAAAAAAACTCGATAAAAAAAAAGCTCCGGGTTATGATCAGATTTCAAATCTAACTGCCAAAAACTTAGCAAAAAAAGTAATTATATTATTATCTTACATTTATAATGCAATGTTCCGTCTATCATACTACCCACTAACCTGGAAATTCTCTGAAATAATTCTTATCCCTAAACCAAATAAACCTCCCGAATCAGTAACCACTTACCGCCCTATCAGCCTTCTTCCAACTTTATCCAAAGTGTTTGAAAAGATCCTACTAAAAAGGCTTCTCCCTTTGGCTACCGAAGCAAAAATTATTCCAGATACGCAATTTGGCTTCAAGCCAAACCATTCCACTATTCACCAATTGCATCGCGTAGTTGATACCATTTCCTCGTCTTTAGAAGAAAAACAATATTGTGCAGCCAACTTTCTGGAAGTATCTCAAGCGTTTGACAGGGTCTGGCACGATGGTCTCCTGTTTAAACTTAAAAAATTTCTTCCGGCGCCTTACTTTCTACTAATTAAGTCCTACCTGAGCGACCGAACTTTTGTTGTACGCCAGGACTCGAGTTACTCGAACTATTTTAATATTTTAGCCGGAGTTCCCCAAGGCAGCGACATCGCCCCCTTCCATGACATGACATACCTAAAACATCATTTACCGAACTCGGTCACACTACATTTTACGAGTAAAAATATATTTTTTTTTGAGACAACAATTTTAATGATGAGTTTTCGTGCTAAAAAGGCTAAACTAAATGACGATCTAATAAATCAAATACTTGAAACTGATAGAAATTCTAGTAATTCTAGTGAATTTAGTGATTTTGATGACACTGACGAAGATGTTACGTATAATCCAAATTCTTCTGAGTCTGACGATAAAAGTGATGTCGAAGGTAAGAAAAAGTATTGTTTTTTTCTTTGAAATCTATGAGAAGGGAGTTAAAAAATAATATATTTCATACAATTTTATTTTATAATAAAAATAATAGATCTATTTATATATAATATTTTTACGTCATTAGGCAGTATGATTATTTATATTTAAATATATAACTAGGTAATTTAAATTGTTTTAATTTTTCTATAGAATCAATTAACGATGAAAAACTTGATAGTTCACCTGTAAGTTCTTCGAATACTACGCTCATCGAAGTTTGGAATGATGTAACAGGCAAAAATCGAAAACAATTTTTATTCAATAATACATATTCCGGATTAAAAATGTATATACCCCCTGATTCTTCTGCTTTGGACATTTTTAAATTATTTTTTACAAGTGAAATAATTGATTTAATTGTGGTTGAAACCAATAGAAATGCTGAACAATTCCTGTCAAAAAATAGATTGACTAAATCCAGTCAGCGGTCAGAAAATCAATCAGATGGTACCACAAAGTCGCTACGGAAATATTATTAGGAACGGCTGTTGTAAACGCTTTAATTGTTTGTAATAAAATGCATGAAAGAAAATTAAAAATTACCCAGTTTCGAGAAATATTAGTTGATCAAATGTTAGAACTTGAAAAACAAAATGAATCGATTGTAAATAAACCATCAACGTCTGGAAACAAACGATCAATAGGAAATACGAAACATTATTTTCAAGAAACTACTGAAAAGTGTAATAGGAATCGAAAACTTCGAAAAATATGCGTTCATTGCTATCAAAGTATAAAAGATGTCGAGGGGACCGTAAAAGCTAGAAGTAAAAAAGTTTCAATATTTTGTGTAACTTGTAAAATTTATACCTGAATAAATTGTTTTAATATACACCATGTAAATTAGTACTTTTTTTTTATTTTATCTTTTAATTTGGATATGTTTAATTATTTAAAAATCCATCATACATAATAAAAAAAAAAAAAATTAAAGCACTAGAATACTGTTTTTAATCATTTATTTTAACAACTTAAAAAATCCAGTAGAGGTAAAAAATATACCGTTCGATGTAAAATTTTCTTTTCTGTGCAATGGTACTATCATACGTATCATTACTTCAGCGCCAGCATAATAAAGTCTACTTGAAAATATACAAGAATGTGACAGCCCGCGGTCACATGGCGTATGGGTAATAGGGTAGCGTATCAGCCGGCGACCACATTTTTAGTGTTATGACCAGTGGCCAGATGACCGCCGGCGGGCACGTGGCGGTCAACGTGTTAAATGAACCCAACCCAACCACCGCATCAACTCTCAATTTTTATACATTTATTTATTATGATATGCATGTAGGTACCTACAAACCGTTTCAATAATCGGTATTTATTATAGCCACGGCGTGACTGAATAGGTAGTAAAATATAATAATATAATATAATAATTTTTCGACGCATATATTCATGCCTGTATATTAGGGTGACAATAAAAAAAAAAAAAAATTATTTCTGAAAGTCCCACCCGCTTAAATTGTTTACCATCTGATAACAACGTTCATAAAAAATTTCAAGAAAAAATTTCAATTTTTACTGGTTGCGCAACTTGTTTTAAAAATATAATAGATATTTCAGTGTATGAATAAAAAAAAATATATTTAATAATTAAAAATAATATAAAAAAGTTATAGATCATCATAATATTGTATAAAAATAATCATCACACAAAATGTCAATCATCGATTGTAGATTTATTTGGATTTGGATACTTCTGTCGGTGTTGTTCAACTACTTGCAAAATATACTGCTTTTGTTCTTCTTGATTGGTGATTATCCAATTGAAAGATTGAATCAATGAAATCCCACGTTCAGCTGCATCGTTAACTACTTTCAGATGTTGAACCCTTTTACAACCGTCAGTGAAATCTTTGTGATTTTCCCAAGTATCTGGATTCTGATTTAAGAAATCTTGGGGGATGTCCAAGGCTGTAAATAATATGAGGCTATTTTTAGAAACAAAATCAGACAATTGTACTGTTTGAACTGCAGTCGTCTCAACTGTAATACGCCGTAAAGGAAAGTCAGCTCCTTTTTTCACTAATGATTTAATCATATTAACTTTCATCTCAGAAGAAACTTTGCTGTCAAAAAAGGCTAATCCAATAAGTGTCTCACTTAAGTACCATAAATGTCTTGAGAAGCTTTTGGCAGCCGCGTTGCCTATAACTATATTTGATTTTTTATAGTTATCGAGTTCCTTTAAAAGATTAAGATCGTTATAAGGAGCTAGTTCTCCACTAGACGCAGTATACCAGTACTTAATATAAACTTGTATGACATAAACGTTGAAGGCTTCAAGTACAGATAATTCTCTAGCAGTTAGTTTGAACTGCGATCGAAATAAGAAAATTTTCAAGCTATAAATTAACTTTGCCATCCATCTAGCTCGATGTAAAGCGCCAGGTCTATGAATCTTAAAATCTTTAGCAGTTTCTTCTCCTAGGAATATTAGGAAAAGTTGCAGCAATTCCTTGTAGTCATCTTTAGGCTGAAATGTCGCTAACTGGTCATTGATATACTTGACAAGAACATATTTTTGTGGATTTAATTTACTAGCCACTGTATCTTCAATTATTCCACTTTCGTATTTGTCTACGTCAATTTCGTTCCACTTTTCTGCAAATCGTTGAAATATTTTGATATTAGGACCACTTGAAGCTCCCATTAACGCATTAAACACACTCTCAATAATAAGTTCCGGTATGTGGTGTCGACATGCTAAACTGAGGAGGTCTCTTTTAATTTTTTTTTCAAGAAGTACACACGCACCGGCCTTTACTCCACTGTTACTTGCTATTGCATCAAAGGACATACAATTAATGCGTTCAATTAAATTCCATTCTTCAAGTAACTCAAACACTGCAGTTGCTTGGGCTTCCCCCGTTCCATTTGAATTTTCGGCACACCAAGTAATTTCATAATACCATCCCCTGATACTATAACTGCTAGGCGATCAACTTTATCTTTTGAAGTTAAATCTGGAAGTAATTTTCCGTCCCAATGGACTGTCAATGGAATAGTCGTAACAAATGAAGTTTTTATTTCATCAGCGATTTTTTCTCGATATTCTCGACGAGCTTGTCTTATTGACTCTCGATTAAGGGTAAAATGTTGTATATTATGCCCTAATGATTGTACTGTAGCTGATAAAACATACATTGCATTTCGATCACTTACTTTCGTTCTATCTAGAGCAGACGCTACTCTAGAAGTTACAATAGTTGAATTAAATAAAGTATTGACCTTCGTTGGACTATTATTTTTTTTAACCTCTTGCTGGAGGGTACATACAACTCATCATTATCACTACTGCTGCATTGAGAATCATCACAATCAATATTATTATCATTAACATTTGACATTTGTTCGTCTTTTTTTAAACGTTCAGTCTCTTTTTTTATTTTCAACTCATTTTGAAGCTGTCGCTGTTTGGTTCGCTCTTCTTTTTTTGAAAGTTTCGTATCAATTGTACCCATGCTTCCACGTCTTCCTTTCTCTCTCTGAGCAAGAAGAAACTCTTTGTCTTCTTTTATAGATATAAGAGTCAAAGCATCTTTATGAGCAATATCGAATAAATTGTCAAAGTCACTGACGAAAACAGATTCCACTTCTAATTGTTTTGATGTTCGTCGTGAAGCACTTTTTTTAATACTCTGCCACTTACAGTGTATTTTTTTTATTTTTTCAATAACGTGGCATTCTTTATGCGTGGGAATTTTAGCTTTTTCCCAAAAAGCACTAACTTCTCTTACTGTAATTGTAGCACTAGATTGAATAGATTTTTTTTCGTATTTGTGCAAATGAAAAAACCGGTGAAGCATTTGTTTATTAGACGGAAGTTTACTGCCGGTGATGGATTCAAGTGTCCCCCCAATTAACCAAATTCCACGATCTTTACTAGTGCTAGCCATATTATATTAATATCTAAAATATAATATATACAAATGTAATAATGCTTACATAAATTAGTGAACAAAAAGACTCAAATAAAACTTGAACGTACGAACTGGCTACTGACGTACTGCGTATTGACGGAACAACATACACGAGACGATACCAATAAAATATACGAATAAGATTCACGACAAAATAATAATCATTACTATAACAATGTTAACGTGTGAACCGGTGTACTACGAATGATGTGTAATCGGCGAGTAACCGTCGATAATGCGAGCGAAATTGCGATATCCAAGTGTTGCGGGACCTCTAAATATCAACCGAATGAAATATAACTTTCAAAAAGTATATATTACGAGTATATCAAAATAAACATTTAAGGTGGGTGGGAAAAAAGAAATATTAAAATTTTTTTTTTTCTATGTATTCGATTGTCACCCTACTGTATATAATAATAACGACACTGTCCGCACTCCAATCTCCGCCATAGGCGGCTTATAAATTTAGCGGGGAACGCGAATAAGATCCGAGCGGGTACGCGAGACGTCTTAAAAAGGGGGTAAAACTCGAATATTTACAAAAAACCGCAACATTTTCGTTAAATATGATAAGACGGAAGTGATAATGAAATGTAAATAACGAAAAAAAATACTCGAAACAAAGAAATCGATTGTCATCCGCACCGACGCCTTACCTACCTACCTACCGAATTGAAAACCAGCGTCAAATCTATTACTCTTAAGCCATCCCGGCGAATTCCGAACGCGGTTTTGACGTCCGCTCAGGGGTTTTGGAGCGGGCGATCCCACCGCGTCGGCAAGCGGACGACCGGCTCCGCCACCCCCAAACGTAGAATACGCGATATTTACGAAAAAAATCGAAAAAACGTGAGAACGGGGCCCCGAGACCCGTCGAAGAGGGCTAAAACTCGAATTTTCGAAAAAAACGGCAAAAAGGCGGCGCTCGGTGTGCACGTCTTTTCCGCTCCCGCGGGCTCGCCGAGAAAAAAGTACGGCCGCGCGAGGCCTCTCATTTCGACGGAGAACGCGAATAAGGTCCGAAACGGGCAACCCAGAGCCCCGTAGGGGTAAAACTCGAAAATATTTGAAAAAGAAGTCCGAATTATAACGGCCGCCGCAAATTATCGACATTTCCGACCGCCGGCATCGAACCCACGACCCCTGGCCAACCGCTCCAACGCCTTACCTACCTACCTGCCGAGTTGAATTCTGGTGTCAAATCAATGACTCTTAAGGCGTTTCGCCGTCCCGGCGAATTCCGAACGCGATTTCGACGTCCGCTCGGGGCTTTAGAGCAGGCGATCCCACTGCGTCGGCGAGCGGACGACCGGCTCCGCCGCCCTCGGACGTGTAAACCGCGAAATCCGCGTAAAAAAAATAGAACCTTCCGACGCACGTATTTATGCCTGTATATAGTAATTCCCACTCGACGGCGGCGATATCGTCACTCGACCGTCGTCGTCGTCCCGGGTCCCGGGGACTCGTCTCGGCCGAAACGCGGCCTATCGATTTGGCGGGGAACGCGAATAACGTGAGAACGGGGCCCCGAGACCCGTCGAAGACGGCTTAAACTCGAATTTTCGAAAAAAAACGGCAAAAAAACGCGCGCGACAGCGGCGGTCGGTGTGCACGTCTTTCCCGCTCCCGCGGGCTCGCCGGGAAAAAAGTACAGATTCTGAGTTGGAGTGTCTAGCTATCAGTCATCTCGGGTGAAAGTCGATTGCCGAACGGACAATCTGCTTGCGGCGGATCGGATGCAGTGGGAGTGTAATTCGCTCGTATGAAAGTAGCTAGTTAAGTAGGCAATCCGACTACGTCAAATCGCAGACGACGCCCCGTGCGTGTATGTCCGGTTCTCGAGTGTGTGTGTCGTAAATCGGAAATTCAAATTCTGAGTTGGAGTGTCTAGCTATCAGTCATCTCGGGTGAAAGTTGATTGCCGAACGGCCAATCTGCTTGCGGCGGATCGGATGCAGTGGGAGTGTAATTTGGTCGTAGGGTAGAGTATACTGTTATTGGCACGGGTACAGTTATTGGCATCCTAAAACTTTTAATTTAATAAATAGTTATGTGTATGACTTATAAGAGTTTTTTTTTATACACAATTGGCGACACTGGTCAAGTTTCGCTCCAAATTGTTATCTTTATTATTTGATTGCGTTTTGTTTATATTTTACCAAACGGCAAACGGACGTCTCGGCTCGTATTCAAAACAGGTAATATTCTTATACATTTTGTACTTTATATGTCTACGGCGATAGTGTTTTATTATTCGAAAATTGTATTTTAAAGCCTATGTTAGGTGTTTTCATATATTTAAAGGTCTATTTACACACAGCAGTGACGTGACAGTGCCGTGACCGTGCCGTACCCGTTCCGGGATTCTACCGGCCGTGATTTCTATTCACATTGGTCAGTGATTCATCCGTCATTGAGTAGTGTACATCGTATCTGCCACGATGACTTTGTTTTCGGAAAATGAACTTTTGATGATTGCTTTGATTTTGGACGAAGAGGAGGAAGAAGAAGTAGTAAAAAAAAAACGGATATGGGTTCATCAGGCATGGAAGAAAAGGCCAACAGAAGGGGAATTTTCTACTCTATATAAGGAATTGATGGACGATGGAACAAAGTTTTTTGAATACTTTAGAATGTCGAAAATTCATTCAACTTACTGTTAAGCAAATTAGAAATTCATCTAAAAAAACAAGACACACACTGGAGAAAAGCTATTACACCAAAAGAACGGCTCGCAGTTTGTTTAAGGTAATTACAGATATAAATATTATTTAATACAATACAAACTGATTTATTTTTAATACACAAAATAAAAATTTAAAGCTTACAACATTAATTTTTATTAAATAATTTTTAAAAATGTTCAATTCTTTCACATTCTTTCAACTCAATATTTTTGAAAATATGCTGTAAAATCTTGGTTTTGATCACTTAATGAATTAGTGAAAGAAGAAGTTGTTGGAGTAGGATGATCGGCTGCAGGGGAGGACTGTTCAGAGTATGATGAAGTAGAATACGTTGAAATAGGAGATGGCTGCGCAAATTGTTCCTGGTCCATAATCATTTTAAACTCGTAGTTTTGAACGGCAGCAAAAATATCAGATTTAGCGTAATGCCAGTAGCGTGGGGTTAATTTTTTCAAAACTGGAGCTATTCCGGATAAAAAAGCGTCAACAGGATGTTTTGGTTCCAATGGTACCATACTTTCATTTTTTTTTACCAAGTACTCCATAACAGTAGCAGCGGCTGTCTTTGAAGGAGGAGTGTCTGGTACCGAGTATTTTGTTTTCTTTCGTGGTATTGAACATTGAGAGGAACCTGATTGTTTTAAACTTGGCAAAGGACAACTATTTTGTGACTCTACAATCACAGGATTATCAACTTCTTCTGTGGTACAGTTTCGAGAGTATTCTTCATTTTCGTTAGGTTCATTATAGTCATCATCGACATTAATATATTCATTTGCGACTTTGTCATCAATGTTTGACATTGTGTCCCTCTCATCAAAGAATTTCGTTATAAAACTCAACTGCTGTGCATATTTGTACTGCTTTATTATTTTCGCCTTTTGACCACTCACAGTTTTATTTTTCTTCACAGATTTTCTGAAGTTGTCTCTTATATTTCCCCACCTACTTTTAGCCGAAGGCCCTGAAATAAACAAAAATATAATGCTACATATAAAACATTTATATTCGTATTATTTATTCACTTAACATATAATATTATGTACCTTACATATATTCTTAAAGCATTTTACAAAATTTAAAATGATAACTATTGCTAAAAAAAACTCATTATCATATACATAACATTAAAATAATAAACAATTAAATATTTATAAAATTAAAATAGTAGTTACACAAATTTGTAAAACCAGTCCATTAGAAAATACTTCTTGTGTATTTTGAGTGAAAATAAATGAAAATATTATAGGAATATTAATGTTTTACATTATTTGGATTGAACAATTCTATTGTCATTTTTATAGATATTTGGCCACGGGTGATTCGCTTAAAACAATTTCGTTTAGCTATCGCATGGGGCATAGTACAGTTTACAAGATCGTTCGAGAAACCTGTCAAATAATTACTGAAAATCTTATGGACGAGTTGATGCCTACACCGACCGAAGAAATGTGGGAGAATATAGCTGATGATTTTTTTCGTATGTGGAATTTTCCGGGATGTATCGGGGCTCTGGATGGAAAACACGTTACCATTCAAGCACCTCCAAATACAGGAACAATGTTTTTTAATTATAAAAAGACATTCTCTATAGTTTTGTTGGCTCTTGTGGATGCTCACTGTAATTTTATTGCTGTTAATGTAGGGGCATATGGCAAGAGTCATGATGGAGGTGTTTTTTCTAATTCAAATTTAGGTAAAGCACTTCATCGTGGATCATTGAATATTCCAGCTAATTTGACCATACCCAACACAGATACACAAGTCCCATATGTAATTGTAGGTGATGAGGCATTTCCTCTAAAACCTTACTTGATGCGACCTTATCCAGGGGACAAATTAGATGACCGAAAGCGCAACTTCAATTACCGTTTGAGTCGTGCCAGGAGGACATCAGAAAATACATTCGGTATACTTACGCAAAAATTTAGACTCTACAATAGACGAATTCAGGCATTTCCAAAACATGTAGATTACATAATTTTGGCCACTTGTTTACTACATAATTTCATTAAAAAATACGATTCGTATACATACAATTACGTAACTCAACAAGCGGATAGAAGTAACGGTCATACACTACAACATTTAAATTTGCAAGGAGGGAACGCAACGACAGACGCATTTCGTGTTAGGGAAGTATTCACTGAATACTTTAATTCTGAGGTTGGGTCTCTACCTTGGATATAAAATAATTAAATTTAAGAAAATAATGTATGAAATAAAAGGACGATTTAAAAATATTACTCGTATTATTATAAAAATATGTTATAAGTTATAAGTTTATAATCTAAGACCATAATATTCTATATTTTATATTCATTATTAATAATAATAACATAATTGATAATGTATTTAATGTTTTTCTTATAATATAATATGTTTAAACATGATATAATGTGTACATAATATAATATTTATATAAATAAATAATGTATTTCTTACCAGTTGTTTCCATTTCTTCTGCTATTTTACTCCAAATAGTATTCTTGTAATCTGTGTCCATGTACTTTGCATGTGATAAATCATACAATACGGGATATTTCCGCACTAATTCAATAAGTTTTTCGTCGTTCATTTTTACGAAAATTGAGAGAGTCAATGAATTACAACAAAAATCACTGCCGTGAAATATGAAAAATATCGTCGGCAAGTAATCGCAAGTTCACGGTACGACGACGGCGACAACACTGTTTTCGTCGGTACGGTCACGCGCCGGACGAGTGAGAACATCATGCTTATCTTTCCTTTGAGAATATTATTAATTTTGCCGGGGGAATCCCGGAACGGTCACGGCACTGTCACGTCACTGCTGTGTGTAAATTGACCTTAAGAACATGTTTCATAAATGATAGTTTTAAGTTGATTTATTTGATAAATATACGTATTAATTCTGGTGATAATAACTATAATCAATATTTAATGATTTTAGTTATTGACATACCATGCCAATAATTGATTATAGTTAAATAATTCATAATTGTTTTATTGGCATACCATGTATTGTTGACAAATAAATTAATTTAAGTATTCACATTTAAATTCATGTTATTTCAATACTCAATAAAATTGTTAAAATTATCTGAATTATATTTTGTCGTATTTTAGTCATGCCGAAAAAAAGAGAAAATTTTTGTCAGTTAAATATAACTGCTGCAGTTAATGCAGTTTTAAATAACGGTTTGAGTAAAAAAGCAGCTGCAAAAAAATTTGGTATTTCAAGATCTACTCTACAGTTTAGGCTTAAAAGTCTAAATGGAAAAACATCTTGTGGACCAGCAACTGTATTGTCAGATAAAGAGTAAGAATTATTACAAACTTGGATAATTGAAAGCTGTAAAAAAGGTTTTCCAAGAAGAAAAGAAGATTTACAAATGAGTGTGAAGCAATTTTTGGATATAAACAACAGACATACTCCTTTTAAAAATAATATGCCAGGTACTGATTTTGTAATTTTTATGGGTTTATATGTAAAAATGTAGGTAGGTATTAGGAATATATTTTTGTTTGTAGGTAATGGTTGGTATAGGGCATTCATGCAAAGACATCCATTGATATCGATCCGAACAAGTGAACATGTCACAACTGCCAGTGCATGTGTTAGTGAAAAGGACATAAAAAAATGGTTCTCTGACATCCATCAATATCTAGTAGATGAAAAACTTGATGGCATATTGCAAGATCCCACTAGATTATTCAATGGTGATGAAACTGGATTCTCGCTATGTCCCAAAACCAAATCAGTTTTAGCTCCAAAAGGAGCTAAAGATATTTATGAGGTAGCAGTAGGTAATTCTAAAAAAAATCTTACAGTTATGTTCACATTTAATGCTGCTGGTGACATGTGCCATCCGATGGTAATTTATAACTATCAGAGAATCCCACAAGATATTGTAAATTCTGTTCCTCCCAATTGGGGAATAGGTCATTCCGAATCAGGTTGGATGAAATCTGAGGTTTTTTATGAGTACATTGCGAATATATTTTACCCTTTTGTAGTTGAAAAGGGAATAAAATTTCCTATAATTTTATTTGTTGATGGCCACAAAAGCCATCTTACCTATCAATTAAGTGAGTTATGTACAAGTTTAAATATTATATTAATTGCGTTATATCCAAACTCCACTAGAATTTTACAGCCAGCTGATGTGGCTGCATTTCGACCACTTAAATCTGGTTGGAAAAAAGGAGTGTTTGAGTGGAGAAAAGACAATAATTTAAGTACAGCTGTAACTAAAAAAGATTTTGCCCCTATATTAAAAAAGGTAATTGATGAAACTGTTAAAGCAGAAACTTTAATTAATGGTTTTAAAGCTTGTGGATTGTACCCTTGGAATCCTGATTCTATTGATTTTAAAAAATGTCTTGGTATTAATACAAAAAAAAACTGAATTAGTCAACGAAATTAATAATACACAATATCAATGTCCTCTTACTCTTGAACAATTTTGTAATACTGTAAGTCCTGAATGTATTGAAAAGTTTGAAAATTTTAATGATATTGTTAAATCTAATGTTATTAGTGAAGAATTTCATGCATTATATAAATTGTATCAATTACTTAAATCTAATGATAAAAATATGTTAAATAGTGGTGTGAAGTGTATTTCAGAGGCTGGTGAGCAGAATTTATTAGATTTTATAGAAGACCAAAATGAAGTAACTATAATTGATGACAGTTTTTTTGATAGTAGTAAAGAAGTTTTTCAAGATGCAATAGAGCAAAACAAAATGGATGTGTGTGTAGAAGCCAATAAAGAGAAAACAGATTTTATTTGTAATGAAATAGAAAATACAAGAAAACAGGATGAAATTGAAATTTGTATAGAGAAGAATTTAGTTACACCCAGACATTTAAATGGAAAAACTTTTCAAATTTCTCCTTTAGAATCATGTCTTGTGTGGCCAGTTACTCCAGAAAGGAAAGGTAAACGTAATATTGAAAGAATACCATATGTTGTATCATCTAAAATTTGGAAAAGTATGAACCAGTCTAAAGAAGATAAAAAGAAACAAATTGAGCTTGAAAAAGAAAATAGGAAAAAAAACAGAATACATAATATATTGGTTAAATCGAATTTGGTCAATGATAAAAAATTAAAAACTGTTACTAAATCAAAGGTTGTGAGAAATATTTTTCAAAAAGATATTGTGTATAAGAAAAAACCACCTGAAACTGTAACTAGTGGTGTGTTGGCTGAAAGTTTATGTGATGATATAGCACCTAATATTGTTGAAGAAATAGATAATGATATTCCAACCACATATGTAACCGTAGGACTTTGTTTTGGTTGTGGGAGAAATTTAAGTGAGTTGTTGAAAGGTGTTGATTGTGCCTTTTGTTCACATATGTATCATTTGAAGTGTTTAACCACAGATGAATTTTGTGGCATGGGTGAAAATGAACCTATTTTATTCATTTGTAAAATATGCCAAAAAGACTTAAATTAAAGTAAGGTACATATAATACCTATTTTGATCTTAAATTTGTATGTATTAACTAAGACCTAAAGGTAATAAAGGTCTTTTTATAAAAAGGGAAAATATTAAGTTTATTAATTGTATTTAAAGACTGATTGTTTTTATTTTATTTTATTGTTTTGTTATTAATTTCTATACCTACATTATTATTTGTTATGGTTATATCTAAAGGTGAATTTATTGATGTTGATCAAATTCCTAATTTTTTATAAAAAGGTAAAATATTAAGTTTATTAACTGTAATTAAAATTATTTTAAAGATTGATTGTTTTTATTTTATTGTTTTTTTTTTTTTAATTTTGTTATTAATCTCTATACCTTATTATTATTATTTTTTATAATTATATCTAAAGGTAAATTTATTGATATTGATCAAATTCCTAACTTTTTATAAAATTATAAAATATTAAGTTTGTAAATTGTGATAAAAATTCATTTAAAGACTGTTTGTTTTGTTTTTTTTATTTATTATTAATTCCTATACCTATATTGTTACTTATGGTTTTAGGTAGGTATTGACTAAAAGCAAAATGGGTTTTTTTCTTAAGTTTTGTATAATATTTAAATGTATTATACAATTATTGTTCTAATAAAATATTAATTTAAAGTAGGTACCTATTTGATTTGAAATTGCGTTCACACTAATAAATTATTATAGAATCAATTGAAAAAAATTATATATATTTATTATTATTATTATATATTCTGTTCTTTTATTAGTTGTATTTTACCTAGTTGAAATAAATTTATTTTTTAGGTAGGTAAGTACATATTTTTGATTTTTTAACAAATACTATAGTAGATGCCAATAACTATGTACTCGGGTGCCTATAACAAAAACTACATGCCAATAACTGTAGTTTTAGTAAAAACTGATAAAATACCTATTTTAAACGAAAATGACAATATTTATATCAATTTTACCTCTTAAGTAAAGTAAAGATAAGAATATTTGGAATTCAAACATTTATTTTCAGTTATTGTATCATAATTATTTTGTATTCCATGATTCATTAAAAATGAGTATCTGCTTAAAGTGCCAATAACTGTATACTCTACCCTATGCAAGTAGCTAGTCAAGTAGGTAATCCGACTGCGTTGCATCGCGGACAGCGTTCATTACTGTCACCGAAAACACAAAATTATGTTATAAATTTGAAACGTTTCGGGCGCATATATTCAAGCCTGTATATAGTATTAGCGACACGACAGCGGCGCTCTCCGCGATGTCTATCGGGCCCCGGGCTGCACGCGACCTATACATTTAGCAGGGAAGGCGAATAAGGTTTCAACAGCACCGTACCGAGTCCGTAAAGACGTTAAAACTCGAATTTTGAAAAAAATCGTAAAATTTACTCTAAATACGAATAATATGATAAAGTGGACGTGATAGCGAAAGTTGAATAACAAAAAAAAAAACACGAAAAAGAAAACGGAATTATCACGGCTGCCGCAAATTTACGACAATTTCGGCAGCCGGTATCGAAACCACGACCCTCAGGTCATCCGCACCTACGCCTAAACCTACCTACCTACCTATCGAGTTGAAAACTGGAGTCAAATCTATGACTCTTAAATCGTGATACGCGTAAAAAATCTAACACTCCGACGCATATATTCAAGCCTGTATATAGTAATAACGCGACGCCGCTAAACTAATAATATTGTTGTTTATCAATTTAACTATTCGTACCTACATAAGCAATATCAAACAGTATAGGCATATCATTATACAATTTAACTACCAGACTATATTGGTATACATGAAGATCTATTAGTTTTTATAAATATTGGTATCTACAGCATTAAAATGTATAATTCCTCAACCAATTAATTCACTTAAAAACTGTAATGAATTAAGAGGGTACTATTTATTATGCATGTAGGTTAGTTTTATTGTACTATTGTCGATTCAAGTATAAAGTAACCATATAACTCAACCCTTATTTAATAATATAGGTGGGTTGCTTAAAAAATGTGTAGATAATAAAATAGTATTCATTAAATAGTTTAATAGGATAGTCATACCATTATACAATTAAAATGCCAGAATTAAATACATAAAAAGTTATAATTTGTCTATGAATATGGGTACATAATTTGACTCACCTAAAAACTGTAATATTTTAAGTACCTACTACATAGTATATTATATATTTAATATTTAACTACTAGGTTTCTTTTCGAGGAAGCTCACCGACGCAGAAACAAGGTACAGTACGTACGATCGTGAGTTACTCGCGACATATAGCAGCACCCGCTACTTCATCCACCTCATTGAAGGCCGCCTAACCACTTTATTCCCGGACCACAAACCACTCACGTTCATGCTCACCCACAAAAATGAGAAGTACGTAGATCGACAGGTGCGTCAAATATCATTTCTTTCGCAATACATTCACACCATCGAACACATTCAGGGTACCGACAACTCCGTACCCGACGCATTGTCACGACTTGAAACAACCGCATTGCACAGCGGACCGCCCGATCCGGCAAAATGGTCTAAAGCGCAAGCGGACGACCCGGAGCTGCAACGAATTCTGGCAAATCCGGACAAATGTGCGTTACGGCTGCAAGCGCGAGACATACCGCATGGACCGATTTACGCCAATTTTACGACCGGCACTACGCGGACGTACGTACCGGCCGCCTATCGCTGCGGTGTTTTCGACGCGTTACACGGCCTCGCGCATGGTGGTCAAAAAGCAACGTCGAGGCTGATCAATCGTCAAGTCGGTCGATGGATCAAGTGTTGTGTACAATGTCAACGCGTCAAGACGGGCAAACACACGGTATCGCCGATTGTACCGTTTTCGACGGTGGAACGCCGATCCGGTCACATACATATCGACCTCGTAGGACCACTTCCCTCGTCAAACGGAAACAAGTACCTGCTCACACGAATCGACCGGTACACACGTTGGCCGGAAGCTTGGCCGCTTGAAAATATGTCCGCCCACACCGTCGCTGTCGCCTTGGTAAACCAATGGTTTTCGCGCTTCGGCTTACCCGACGTTGTCACGACGGATCAAGGACGACAATTCGAGGCCGATCTGTTCAGGGCACTGTCAGAAACGTTCGGGATACAACACGTACGTACCTCCCCGTACCACCCCCAGGCGAACGGTATGGTCGAGCGACTACACAGAACGCTTAAGGACGCGCTCACCACACAAGAGTCCACCCACTGGAGCACCAAATTGCCGTTAGTTTTGCTCGCCTTGCGCAGTACGGTCAAGTTAGACATTGGACTAGCTCCAGCGGAGATGGTATACGGCACCACCCTAAGGTTGCCCGGCGGGCTGTTCAATCCCGCACCACCAACACCGAGCCCACCAGATCTAATCGCGACGTTACGCGATGCCATGGCACAATTACGACCTACGCCCGGTACAAACCACAACATGAGACGGTCAATATTTGTGCCAAAGGACCTATCCAACATCAGCCATGTAGTCCTTCGAATAGACGCAGTCAAACCACATCTACAACCACACTACGAGGGACCACATGCAGTTTTAGAGCGGTGCGAAAAAGACTTCAAGTTGCAGTGCAACAATCACCAGGTATGGGTTTCCGTCGACAGGCTCGAGCCAGCATTCGTGCTCCGCGAGAACCTGGCACTGACCGATCACTCATACGTCGCCAACACTATCTCAAAGAAACAAGTTCGTTTTTTACTTCCCGGGGGGAGTAGTGTGGTGACCCACAGCAACGACACCGCGTAACCGTGGTATCAGCGCGCCAGCTGCGCGCCCCTCTCCTGCCGTCTCGTATACTGCGCGTACCGACCAAAACAACACTGTTTTTCACAACACGCATCGCCGCAACACTCCGCTTTCGTTCGTTACAAATCATTACGCCCGGCTACTGAAAACCACGTTTATATTACACTAGATTTTCGGGCGCTTTTGTTCCGTCGAAATTTTATGCAATTAAATTATAATGAACACTTTTTGTCAATAATAAACGTCTAATGTTTGTAATTAGTTATTGTTGATTTTTAAATTGGTAACCTTAAAAAATTGACATTTCGTCATTTTTCTTTCGTCCTTCAACAAGGTAACAGCCAAAGGCTTGATGATATTGTGATATTAAATATATATATATGTACATCTGTTAATGGGCGCCCATCCTTATAACAATATAAAATGTGATAATTGCATTTATTAATAATAAGGCGATGCTTTTGGCTCGTCATCAAAATATAGTGCTCGTATTTTTCTTTTTCTTTTGTACTTATATTTAAATAAAAGGTGCCCATAAATAAGGTGCCCACTTTTACGTCGTATTTCACGTTGCGGTGCTTAGCGCCGTTATATTTGGTCAATAAGAACGTGGGGTTAAACATAAGACGAACTTGTTATAATATTCTTAGGTGTAGCCGAGTCGGTTGACGTCCTCTGAGTCAACAGTAAGGACTTGTGCGACATTGCATTTCAACTTACTGGGTATGTTTTGTAAAATAACATCAACACAGCAGCACGCGAGTATGGCGAGTATGTAGGTACCATAAAAACCACAAAAATTGAGTATACGTGTTCACACCTTACAAGAGCTAAACCACATATGACATAATGACGTATTATAAAAGTTATACCTTCAATTTTTAATTCTAAACGGCTTGAACACTTTAAAGTTGAAATCGTTTAGTAATATTCGTTTTATAAATTATCAGTCGACAATCATACATTCATATCACAATATCTGCACATTCAACTCAAAATGATTTGATACGATAATCCGTTATCATAAAATATTATACCTTATACAATTTATACACGTTAAACAATGTTACATTATACATATTTTGTGATACAAAAAAAAATAAAAAATACACTCGATAAAACTGCTGGGGGGGGGGGGGGGGGGGGGTTCATGGTACGCTGGAAATCCGGACGTGGCATTAGCCCAACTCGAGTTTATGGAGGAGGCAGAGGACGTGGGGATAGTCTACGAAGTCGACATCTCGTATCCACAAAGTCTGCACGACGAGCACAATGGTATGCCGTTCCTCCCACACGCCAGCATTCCACGCGGGTTGAAAATGCGGAAATTAATGGTCACATTTGAACGTAAGGAAAACTACGTCATACATTATATGAATTTGAAACAGGCCATTGCTAATGGGTTGATCGTCGAAAAGTTAATCTTTATTATTATTATTATTGTTACTGCGAATATCTATTAAATCGAATATTATTTAATTACTTATTTTATACGCATTTCAGGTGCACCGAGTCCTGGAAATTCGACAATCTCGGTGGCTTGCACCGTATATCGCAAAGAACACGGGGATGCGCACACGGGCGGCTAATAAATTCGAGGAGAAATTCTTCAAAGATATGAACAACAGTGTATTTGGTAATTTATTCATATTTTTTGATGCAAAAAAAAAATATTTGCAAAATTTATTTTATGTCGTAATAATCTACCTCACTACCTTATTACCTTACAGGTAAGACAATAGAATCAATGAGGAAACGAATTAACGTAGAACTAGTATCTGCCCCATTAGAATGCAGAAATTAATTAATCGCCCCACATTCAAACAATGCACCAATTTTAGTGAAAATCTCGTGGCAGTGACTATGCACAATAAAGAGATCAATTTCTGCAAATCTATTTACATCGGGTTTGTTATACTCAAGCGGAACAAAGAGTTGATGTACGAATATCATTATAACGTGATGTAACGTCATTCCGGCGACAATATCAGCCTGTTGTACACCGATACTGGTATGTATATCACGCTGTAATCTACTATCGGCTTTAATGTGTTTTTAACGTTTATTACTATTTTACTTAACAGATTCTCTGATATATCACGTGAAAACACGCGATTTTTACGACGATGTAGCGAATAATCCGAACTTGTTGAATCGTGTGGACACATCTAATCTAACACCGGATCACAGGTTTTACACTTTGGCGCGTATGAAATTACCAGGTTTCTTCAAAGATGAGATATCTGGCCATAATATGCACCAGTTTATCGGATTACGCACTAAATCATACACGTACGATATCGAGGGTGCTATAAAGGGCGTCCGGGGGCACGTGATTAGGAGCCACCTGACGTTCGATGATCATATGCGCTGTTTGTTCGTCGACGATGACGACGACGGTAAAGTTAAGGTAGAAACACACTCCTGTCACGTCACGTGAAATCACACATTGTCATGTGAGCTCACGTGACAGGGAAAAAGTGCGGAGTGCCATTTTACATATAATTTGAATTCATCAGAAACACACTGTTATCACGTCATGCCTATCACGTCACGTTACCAAACTCATGCATGAAATCACGTCTCTATTTTCTGAAAGTTTGCACATTTGTGACTCACGTGACAACACATAAACTAGTGTTTTATACTATTTCGTTCAAAATTTAAAATTCGAAAATGGAAGAAATGCTCATTGAAAAGGTTAGGGAACATAATGCTCTATATGACCATGGGTCACCTGATTACCGAGATCAACAGATTCGGCAAAATGCGAGGGAAGAAATTGGTCAAAAACTAAAAATATCAGGTATGTTTTATTTTCTAAACAAAACTTTTTAACAAAATAATAATAAAATAAATCGTTAAAATAAACACTGTACCTACTGTATACAACAGTCATAATTTTAATTTAATAGTTTCGTATGAGTGTACATGTTTTTACTGTCCCACTACAACACTTCGAAATATGGCACTGTAATTATTTGTATGTGTTATTTTTTCTTTATTTCTTGTTCCTTTGGTTTGGTACCCAGTTTGGTATATCCATAATGATTCGATATCATAATTTTATTATTACTAATAATATTATAGCAATGTCATTTTTACTTTATAATGTTACAACACAATAATAATTAAATAATACCATTTTTACGCCATAACTTTGAACCATACACACGTATATAAATAACTATTAAGTGGGGCAGTACTGCTTATCGCCTGTCGACTGAATAAAAATAACCGGATTGTAGTATTGTGGCCATGTAAAAATACTTTTATCTATTAAATCACGATTGTAGTATTTTTCAACGTTTATTATTTCAAAAAGATTACTTTAGATATTACTATTACTTATAATATAAACGATCTGTAACTAATTAAAAATAAAAGTATTGTTTGCTTACTAGAATATTAAATACATTTTAAAAATGTTAGGTAAATTTGTTGATATTATATATGTTACAGTAAAAGATGTTAAATTTATATTTACGTTATTAACTAGCAATTAACGTTAATAGATCATAATAAATATTTTACAAGGCTTATAACGTTAATAACTAAGGATTTACGTTAATTCCAAACAATATTAGTTAATCATGTTATTTGTATTTAAATTGTTATATTATTATTTATTTTCACATGACAATGAACTGTGACATTTTGAATTGCATAATTTTCCTACTAATCGACAGGTGCATTTATTTGTTTTACACTTCATTTTACAGTGACATCTTTGATAGCATTGTGTGCCCATAAGACTACTACATCCTGCTGCTTCCTGAAGTGTTATCTCTTTTTCTTAGATGATTCAACCAGAGTTTTGAGATCAAGCAATATTTCTTTGCATGGCACAATTTGAGATCTCGTATACTTGTGTTTAAGAAAACCATTTTCGGTACCTAATTCAAATATAAATACATAAATACCTATAAATTTAAATTTTTTATTTTATTTTACTTACATAATTTATAAAAGCCGTTGTCAACATTAGCAATAACTGCTAATAAATTGCGTGGGGATCCACGGGCTCTATCAACGTCAGGAATGGAAATACGAACAGTTGTTCCGACTTCCAACTCTTGATATTTTTATTTGATTGTGTCGTCATCCTTTCTGCTTGCTTTTTTAAACATTGAATTGAATTATTTCTTTCATTTGTAATATTTTCTTGACGTTTGTTGACTGAAATAAAACGTAATAC
This sequence comes from Sitobion miscanthi, assembly GCA_008086715.1. Classification (NCBI taxonomy): domain Eukaryota; kingdom Metazoa; phylum Arthropoda; class Insecta; order Hemiptera; family Aphididae; genus Sitobion; species Sitobion miscanthi. Next base: position 34,979,714 of record CM017803.1, read on the forward strand.
CTATTTAAAATAATTATAAAATGACCGAAATGCAGGGGTCGGGTGAAGTAAAATGTATAATTATTATTTATAACTCGAATTTTTTTTTCAAAAGAGTTTTATTTTGCATTATTTAGAATTTTTAATTCGTTTAATTAATTTAAAAAAAATTAACAAACCAAGACATTTCTCGTCTCCGATTTTATTATTTTCACTGTTCTCGTCCCTGATCTCATTATCCTCATTGTTTTCGGGTTGTAGCATTATTTTTTCAATATCTTCTTCCATACTTAAATTACAAAGTTCGTCTACTAGAATGCCTACTGATGCTAATCCAACTCTTGCTTTGCACCTGTTATAAACCAGCAATCAACTAGACTGCTTAGCTTATAAGGTTGCAGGTAGCAAGACCGTTAATAGAAGATTTTCTTCAGGTAGGTTGATAAAATAAGTATAGACTTGATAAAGTTAAGTTGTTTATTAATTGAAATTATTCTAAGTCCAATTCGACAATGTGAAGTATTGACTATCGTGAAGGTGCTCGCTTGTACGATGGAGAAACACGTCTGATTTACAGGCCGTTTCGGCCGGGTTTTATAGGGTCTCCTAATCTCCTACTTCCCCCCTTGTCTATCGATATCTGCGTACTTCACAGGACGTAATTCAAACTTATCATCTACGCGTTCCCACGTCTGCTTATGCCGAAACCCACATCCTGTTTATTATCTTTACCATATATGGTATTCGCCATCCGTTAATGTTTAGATAAATTTGGCGTTTAGGATTAGAGCTCACGATGTATTTGGCAATGCGTATATGTAAATATATATAAATATATATATGCGGAAAAATTGCGTATATTATTTGTATACGCTCGTAGTTGCTTACTATCCTAATATTTGTACACGACTAGCCCTTGGTTGCTTTCTTAAAGGTGAGTTCGTTTATCCCCATAGATTCAAGGCTGTCTTGTTTTCTCTTAACGTCTTACGACGCATTATAATAATATTTTGGGTTTGTTTAATTAGCCTAGCGTTATGCTATTTGTCCTACGCGAAACGATCACAATAATATAATATAAGAATATAGAATGTATATTATTGGGTTCGTTACACACCCAAACATTGCTTGGCCAAGTCTCGTTTATTTCCGTATCTTGAACGCAAGATTTCCCAAGCACTTAAGTAATTTCCAGACGTGAGTGAAAGGTGTGAAATCAGAGATAGTGCTTCACCTTCTAGGGACGTTTTCAAATATTCGAATCTTTCTACATCTGGTAATTCAGGAGCGTGAGAAAGAATAGACTGAAATAGGTCCTCAAATCCTTGCCATTCAATGATATTACCGGAAAAAGTTGGAAATTTGCGTTTGGGCAGTTGGAACATTGACAAACTGTTGAGACCAGTTGATTGATTCAAAGTTGAAATATTAGCCGTTGAGGTGTTCATTGGAAATGAATGGACATCAGCGAATGCGGCGAGTTCGTAGTACATGGTGTCAAAAGTCTCAATCAGTTTAGTACTGCATGATTGTCGGTAACATCAATGGGAGCAATTTTTTGACTAACAGCTGACTCCATAATTTGGATGTCATCTTCAACATGTTGACGAATATCCATAAGTTCGCTTAGCATCTGTCGTATCTTGGCACGCTTACCCGCACTCGCTTTGTCATTATTGAAATCAAAGAGGCCTTGATGAAAGTCGTAGTCCGAGAAATTGCACGAACTACTCTTGCTTTAGCATCGATATAGCCAATTGAAGCTGGCATTTGCTTGGTTTTGAGGTAGAAATAGAAATATTAATAATACTGTAGTTTCGATGACAAGGATGAATATACGAACTCGGTAAACGAGTCCGTTGAGAAAATTACAGTAATTAGACGGGTTAAATTACCAAGCGAAGCAACTGAACAAAGTTGATGATCGTGTGTGGACTGTATAGGTGGAGGTTGCTGGCGAAACGACGAAAGAGGAGTTACTATCCGGCCCGAAAGACCAAAAAATGTATACGAAACGAAAATTGTATGCAATACTGTTAGAAATTGTATTTATTTTTACAAAAGTGGATATATATATAATTAATAAAAGAAAACCACGGCACAGCGATATATACATATAGAAAAAAAAACGGCACAGCGGAGTGTAAAAGAGACGCACTGACGGAGGAGGGAACGTGTCGAGCGGCTTGACAACCGGTGCAATGCCAGAATAACTCCGACTATTGCACCATAGGATGCGACAGGTGAGCCGGTCGGTACAATGCCGGAATTGCTCTGACTATTGCACCATTGATCGACTCACAAAAACGCTCGACAAGTTAGCGGGGATGGCTTCTTTCCTAATCGCGTAAGTCTGCCCGGTGGGTCTTACTACGACGTCAGAAAGAAGCGTAATAATTAAGTACACGCTCCGTCAGGCCTTTTATACCTGGTTCATCGGCGATTACACCGGGTCGGTCCCGTGTTCTGTGACAGAATTCAAGAGCCCCAGACCTGGTGAATCTGTGATTACACCGGGCCGGTCTCGTGTTCTGTGACAGAAAACACGAAACCCCCATAATGCAATCGCCGATGAACGCACAAATACAATATAATAATAAAATCATGCATAGTAATTAACATAAGTATATACAATATTAATGAGGTTTATAATAAAAATAAGTAAAATAATCAAAAATAAAAATTATAATGAGGGTCATGCATATAAAAGTATAATAAAATAAATATACTATTTTATAATAATAATAATATTTTAATGAGGATCATGCTAATCAAAAGTAATAATAATAATAACACGTGGCCTTATCACGCACGACGCAAACAGTTAGGTTAGGTTAGGCTTTTATTTTGTGCCATCCATGTTGCTAGCATGTCTTCGACGTCGTGTTAGCTTTTTCCACAGACCCTTGGCTCTGGCTGTGTCTAGGTTTGCCATGCACTATTTTTACATCTGGCCACATAGAATGAAGCTCAATAATTATTGAATTAACAAATTCTCGGCCATTGTCTGAATGTAAAATGGCCGGTGCCCCGAAAGTTGTATAAATATCCAACAAATTGTGCGCGATCTCTTCCGCACGTTTACTCGATAATGCTCTAAGTAATACGAATTTCGTAAGATGGTCTTGATAATTAAAAATGAAGTGGAATCCATTAATATGTTGTGATTGCATATCAATTAACCTCCTAGAGGTTGCGCCTATGAAAATCTCGTTGGCAGTCGCACTGCGGAGTTAACACCGCTATTTTATTTCTTTATTTTTAGTGTAGATTTTTAGAACTGTTATCTTATATTTGCATAATACACGTAAGGAATAATTTACAATGACATTTACAAACAATTCAATTTATCAAATAACTTTATTTTAACATAATATTGTGCATATTAAAAAAATTTTAATTCTACTTAAAAAATGTATTTTTGACGTTATTACAATGTATTTTTTTTTTTTAATTAAAACTTAAATAAAATTTGTTTTTAAAATAAGTAACTATACTTCTTCATCTTCTTCGCCCACAAATATAGCAAATCGGTCGAACTTTCGACGGAGCAGCTTCAGAAACTGAATTATCTCTGTACTTAAAGAGAAAAATATCCACGTCTTTTGGTAAACTCCTTAATTCGGATCTTTTTTCAGGTTTTTTTCCATCAATTGCATTGATAATTCAAAAGATACTGTCTTCTAGAGTAATTTTTTTCTGGGTTATTTGCAAG
>CM017803.1:34983507-35044759 GCA_008086715.1 Sitobion miscanthi
AATGTTTTAAGTTTTGAGTTAATTGTTATTTATTACAACTGCTATAACTGTTTACTAATTTTTTTTGTATGTATATAATATGAAGTATTAAATTAATATCTTTAATTTAAAAAAAAATTTTTTAATTATTTTAGTAAGGTGAATACACTCCCCCGGATCTTCTTAATATATATAGGTACCTGGACGATGGGGGGGCCCGTTGAAAATTTCGCTCCCGGGCCCAAATTTTGAAGTTACGCCACTGTGAAAGATATTTAAGTGAACTACCTCCAAGGTTAGAAAAAAAATTTAAAATAATTAAAGACACTATTGAATATTATAAAAATACTGATGATGTTGAAAATTTTAAATTGTGTGAAGATAAACTTAAAAACGAAATAGAAAATAAAAATAAAAATATGAGAAAAGTTCGGGATCATGACCACTTAACTGGAGAATATAGAGGAGCAGCACATTCTATATGTAATCTTAATTACTAAAATCCTCGTTTTATTCCAATTGTTTTTCATAATCTTTCAGGTTATGATGCCCATCTATTTATAAAAGAATTTGGGAACGATAATGAGAGAATAAAATTGATCCCAAATAATGAGGAAAAATATATTTCTTTTTCAAAAGTGATATCACGTATAGTAACTAGGAATGGTAAAGACATAAAAATATCTACAGAATTAAGATTTATAGATTCATTCAAATTTTTACCTAGTTCTTTAGAAAAGTTAACAAATAATTTAAGAAATGATTCAAAATTAAATTTAAAAAATAAATTTTAAGAACTTAGTAAATATTTTTCTGAAGAACATTTAGATTTAGTTACTAGAAAGTTAGCTTATCCCTATGAGTATATGGATTGTGAAGAAAAACTTAATGAAACATGTTTACCTCCTATTGAAAAATTTTATAGTTCTCTCACTGATAAAAATATAACTAAAGAGGAATATGAAAACTCACAAAAAATTTGAAAAGTTTTTAATATACAAAATATGCGTGAATTCACTAGTTTATATAATAACATCGATGTTTTATTATCAACAGATATAATAGAAAATTTTAGAGACATTTCTTTAAAAAATTATAAATTAGATTCTATGTGGTATTTCACAACACCAGGATTTGCGTGGGATAGTATGTTAAGAATGACAAAAGTAAAATTAGATTTATTAACAGATGTCGATCAATTGTTGATGTTTGAATCTGGAATCAGAGGTGGTTTATCTCAATATAGTCAAAGGTATTCAAAAGCAAACAATAAATATATGGGAGATAAATTTAAAAAAAAAGAGGAATCAATATTTTTAGAATACTTGGATGCAAATAATCTTTATGGGTGGGCAATGAGTAAATATTTACCTATTGGAGATTTCAAATGGGTTGATAATCTGAATGATTTTAATGTAATGAATATTTCTGACGAATCACTTAAAGGTTATATTTTAGAAGTCGATTTAATTTACCCTGAAGAAGTTCATGATCTACATTCAGATTTCCCTTTAGCACCGGAAAGACATTTTGATGACAAACAACTCCCAAAATTATTAACAACTTTGTATGATAAGAAAAAATATATAATACATTATGAAACACTAAAATTATACATTAAATTAGGTTTAAAAATAGAGAAAATTCACAGAGTTTTAGAATTTAGTCAATCTCCTTGGTTAAAAGTTTATATTGATTTTAATACTAATCTTAGATCAAAAGCTAAGAACGAGTTTGAAAAAGAATATTTCAAACTAATGAACAACAGTGTTTATGGACGTACCATGATGAATGTAAGAAATCATGTTGACATAAAATTATGTAATAATGCAAAACAACTAGAACTTTTAATTGCAAAACCAAATTTTGATAAAAGAACCATTTATACAGAGAATTTAGCTGCAGTACATATGAAAAAAACACAAATATATTTCAAACAACCAATATATATAGGAATGTGTGTTTTAGATTTATCTAAAATGTTAATGTATGATTTTTATTATAATATTATAAAGAAAAAATATGGAAATAGAGTTAGATTGTTATATACAGATACAGATTCACTAATATTAGAAATAAAAACTAATGATTTTTATCAAGATATGAAAATTATGTTAGATAATTTTGACACGTCAGATTATCCAAAAGATAATATTTATGGTTTACCTTTAGTTAACAAAAAAGTTTTAGGTAAGTTTAAAGATGAGTTAAATGGAAAAATTATGACTGAATTTATAGGTTTAAGATCCAAATTATATTCACATCGAATCTTAGATATTGAAAAAGAAATTAAAAAAGCTAAAGGTGTTAAAAAAAATGTTGTGGAAAATAAAATATGTTTTAATGATTTTGAAAATTGTTTACTAAAAAAAGAACCAAAATATGTTAAACAAAATGTATTTAGAACTAAGAAACACGATATTTTTACTGTAGAACAAAACAAAAAAGCTTTAAGTGTTTATGATGATAAAAGATTTATTTTGGAAAATGGTATTGACACATTACCTTGGGGACATTCTAAAACAAAAATAGACAGAAATGAATTTGTAAACCATCTCAATAAGCTAATTAGAAATCAAAATCAAAAAGATTAGAAAAATAGATAATAATAACGCGTGCCCTATTCGGGTGAGCGTTAAATATCAATTTCTTTTTAATACATTTTTGTATTTAGATTTTTATTTTTAATAGAACAATTCTATTAAAAAATATTTTAATTATTATTGAATTTAGATTTTCTTAAAAAATATTTTAAGAAATATTTCATTTGGAATTTAATTAATTAATTTCATAAGTTTTGTGAAAAATATTTTAATTATTATTGCATTTAATAAGTTTTGTGAAAAAATATTTTAATGATTATTACATTTCAATTTTCTGATCTTAATACACATTGTTTTCTTTGTGATCTTTTATTGATATAATATGAGGTGGGCCAGGAATGGTATATATATACTACTAGTAAGTTAGTCGAGGATCTAAAGGCTGTATAAATTGGATCTATTGAGCAATGACCAATCATTTCAGTATTCTTTTCAATAGAAAATTACGAGGAAAATTATGTACCTTGTACAAATTACCTAAATATCAAAAATTAATTTACAAGAACCTAGGTATAATTTAAAATAATATATCGAGACAGAGTTCCATTCTCAAGTGTTGAGTAAACTAATAGGTTATGTAAAGAACTACAGAGTTGGTCACTTGGCCACATGCTTATCATACAAAATTCTAGGGTATTATCTAAATAAAACCACTTTTTACAGAGACCATCGAGTGTTTGTTTCATGATAGTATCAAATTATATGATGTACTGACTTCTACGTCATACAACATGAGTCAACCCTATTTTTTTAAATTTGTTTTGGATGTTTTTAAAACGAAATAGTAAACTTACTAAGTCCTTTAACCCAATAAGGCTACTATAATTTGATTTTATCATTTTAGATAATATATGTATGAAGTTTATACTTGGTTTTTTTTTTACTTTTTGAAAAAAAATATACCTCTAAATACCGGTGTTTACCGGTACCAGAACTAAAACCTTAATTCGTAATTTTAAGCACCGATACCGAATTTTTATTTTTTAAGAACTGAATTGGAACCGAAACCAAAAAAATCATAAAGCTTCCAAGCCCTAGCTGTTATACTGTGCAAACCGTATCAAATTTTTATATTTTAAGTGCTCCACAGTGATCAATTTTAGCTATTGATGAAACTGGTACCAAATAATAAAAGCAAAAGTACTAAGATACGTACCTTCTAGTTGACGTTACAGCTTAATGCGTTGTAAAATAAAATATTGAAAAACCATTATATACATATAATACACATTATATTACCTAAAGTCGGTTAATATGTAATATTAAAATCTGTCAAAGGCCATCTATTTGGGTTCACTACCGACGAGAAAAGCAAACTTAGTAACCGAAAATAATTTATAGGATGATAGTATTTTCTAGATATATTTCTTTCAATATCATACATATATATATATATATATATAATACACAATTAAATTATAATTTGAAACTTACCTATATTGGATTTGTGAGTTGAGTACGGTACGATGCGTGTGCGATGAGTGTTATCCCGACAACGTTGAAAATCAGCAAATCCCTCCATCTCCTTGGATCTAATATTAATAAAAAAAAAATAAGAAAGTTATGAAGATTATTACCAAATTTAACTTTATTATACTTCATCACCGGAGTGCATGAAAATTATCAAACAAAAATTTACCTTTTTTACGAGCAGTTATAAAGCACTTTACGCTGTACGTCTGACCGGGTACGCGTCCATCACGTATACTGATCACTCCGCACTTGATGTGACGCTTACATACTGGGTATCGAACATTTGGAGACCAAAAGGTTTTGGAGATCACTATCTGGCCGAAAGAATGCAGACAAAGACTGTAACACCAACTGTCTGACAACAACCAGACGCTTTTGACCCTACGAATAAAACTAAAAAAATGATAATGTCTGTAAACCGCTCAAAACGAGTCAAAATATTTTTTAAATTTGATCAAGTATAGAAAATTATATAATACACCTATTGTGTAAATGTCAAGTATCTAGGGTCATTCGTTTTTGGATTACAACCAAATAAGAAAATCGCTCTATGAAAAAACGAGTGACTATCCAATGTTGTAAAATTGTAAACTTCAAACACTCATAAAAATGTAATTTGACTTTCCTTTATACATTTTTTTTTTTTTTTTTGATAAAACTAGACAAACTTATGTTGAATCTTTTAATACATTTTCAAATATTATCTTATCAAATATTCTCAAATATCATCAAAAAAAGTTTTAAATAATACAAAAACTCATTAATTTTGAAGTACAAAACTTATAGATTTTAATGGTGCCATGAACTACGTTAACATTTGAATACCTGATCTTACATATTTAATTTAACTTTGTTTTTGCTCTCCTGAAAAATCTTAATGGCTTAACCTCTATTTAACGCGCAACCCAGGGATTTACAAAGCAGATTGACTGTTGTTATTTTATTTAAATTTATTATGTAAAATATTTTAATAAACCAGTCGATAAATTTCTATAACTACTTCTAGTGTAACGGATGATATCCGTCTACTCCTACGCATATCAAATAATGATATATCAATTGCCAAATACCCAAATACACGACTAGGTGACAAAGGGGGTCAACTGTCAATAGCGTTATTATAAACCGACAATCACGTTATTTCATGAGTAATATTTGAAAGGACATATCGTATTATATGTGAATCGTCAATCACATATAAAACAATGGGAAATGGGCATATATATTTATGTACACGGCGCATAAATAGAAACAGGAAAGTAGTATCTAATAAATGATTGACAACCATGGACACAGTGATAGGACTTTTTGCACAGCTAAGCGTGCAGAATATAGATAGCACTCCTTGTGCAATACGGATAAGTCAATAGGCGAGGGGGTAGGTAGGAGAGCAGGAGACCATTATAAAAGCAGACCTAAAACAGCCTGTATTCAGACATGTTCAACCATTGCCATCACAAGCATCTTCACGACACTCAGCACCAGAATTATATAATTTGGACTTATAAATTATACACCAGAGTAAAATCTTAATAAACGTCTTTAACAATTCAACAAGTTTTATTTTATTCATTCAACAAGAAGAAATCCTCATCACAACAGTCTTGCTACCTGCAACCCGGTAAACCACACAATCAACCTGATTGTCAATTTACCACCCTAGTATTTATTTTTTTTTTAGAAATATCAAGAATTAATGTTAATTGAACAGATATTATATTGTTTGATAATCGTGTAAAATACACGGTGCCCAATGTGTTTTTAAATATAGCCAAATAGGTAAACAAAAAACAAAAATCATAGGTAATTCAAAATATACTTAATTTATTGTTTTCATACTAATACAAAATATTAAAAATCACTATCCTGCCAATCCACCTAATAATAGTTAATTTAGTTTTTCATCATAAAATAATTAATATACATTTTTAAGGGGGTCGGAGCCGGTCCGTTTCTTGGTATAATAACATGTCTTACAGGAAAAACTCTCATGCCCTGTAGAATAGTCGGATTTCATTAATAGTCCAGTCAAATTCGACGAAAAAAGAGTTTCAGCTCGGGAAAATTCCCATCTAGCTGAATTTTGGTACACTCCTTTATGACATCGTTGTTAACAATATGTAAAAAGTGGACCTCGATATCATGTACGCGTTAAAGGTTATTCGAGGTCAAAGGTCATGAAATTGGCCTTTTTTTCAAAATCTCGTTTTTATTAGTCGGACAATAAAAAGTTTTAGATAAAAAATGTAGAGGAGGTAATTTCCTATAAAAATGGTCATATGAAATGTTCACGTAAAATAGATAGTTTTTGCGTTATAAGGCCAACAAAATGTACACTTTTAATGAAATATGATTTTTTCGATAAAAACAAGTAGCCTTTGAGTTAATATCTCACTTAATACTAGTTGTATAATAAAAAGTTTCGATCAAAAATTGTAGAGGACCAAATTACCTACAAGATGGTTATATATATATTATATATATCCAATCGCACTTGGGGTATACAAATTTTAACGTTTACCATACAAAATTACAATAATATATAATATTGTATAACATTATAATAACGATAATAAAAATGCATTCGTTTCCACACCACCATTGAGGTAGAAGCATGGTGCGTTTTTTTTTTCATGGTTTCCCCGGTAGGCCTAAGTCCATGTAGTCTACAATTATATCATAGTTATCTAATCGTATATTAAATTATTAATTATTATTAATCACCAACTTCGCTCTCGTATACTTGTATTTCTTCTTCTTCTTCTTTTTCTTCTTCTTCTTCTTCTTCTTCTTTTTCATCTTCTTCATTTTTTTCTACATTATATGTATTGTCTTCTTCGGATACATTCGCTGACAAAACGACAAGTGGGTCTATATCGTCTATATTGTCGGAACTTTATTTATTTATTTATTTATTCATTCATTAATTATAATATATTTGTATAGATAACAATAAAATAATGTAATTTAAAATAATAAAATATAACATAATAATAGATGAAACGATTAATATATAGAATAATAGGAATAATAATAATAATAATATGTAATAACTTAAAAATGAGATAAATATAAGAACGACTCCTGTCGATAATTATATTAAAAGCTGATGTTAGAATGTTAACTATTAGCTATTACCTTCCTCCAGGTGTTCGGAGGGCTCTCGAGATCGTGTATTCGAGAATTATATCAAATACACCGTACAATATAATTTTATGTAAAAAGCATGTACGTATAATGTTATAATTGCAATCAATATAAAATATTATATTAAATGCCTTACCTGATTCGCAGTTGTTTGTGTATGATATTATAGGAGTTTTAGGTTTTTAAATGAAACAAAGTAATACTTCATATGCACAAAATTGAATTAAAGAACGCACTGATTATTGCTCGCACAAGGACTCCAGTTGTCACTCGTTGAAATCGGTTTTTGAGACTTGAGAGGTTGTTACTCTGGTGGTTGGTGCTCATGCACTAGTTTAAGGGACGACACGGATATGCCGACCAGAGAGCAGTAGGCGGTTTTTAACATTTTTTGTACTTCCCCAAACTAAATTTCTCTTCGGCGGCAAGGACCTTTTGCCGTACATTTTCTCTGGAGACATAAGAATTCCGCACGTCCTGCGCCGCGCTGGGCGCTGGTACGTGCCGATTTCTTAATTCGTGATCGCATAATAGATATCGTACTTATTTGTCGATGACAACGGTTTTATTAGGGATGTCCGATTTCTACAAGCGACAGTCTGGCCGTTATTTATTACTCTGTAAGATTTTAGTTAATTTATTATAATGGTGTGTGAGCATATCATTACATCCACCCTGCACTTTTTTGTGTTGTGCCCTCACAACACCGCTCGTGGGCGAGAGTGAGAACACTACAAACATTGAAATAGAGGAGAGAGAAATTTAAAAAGAAAAAAAATATTGAAAGTATGAAAGTTGAAAGTTGAAAGTTTGAATACAATTTAAACTGGGCTTTTATATATATATATAATATAAAGATTTTATTGTACAATCTAAAAGAGGCAATGTGATTAAGATTAAAGTTTACATATTACATAGGAAAACTAGGAAGATAGACCTGAAACTGAAAGTTCGTACTACCCGCATTCCATTGTTGTGTTTTTAATTTTGTTAATGATCTTATATATCTTATATTTTAAGTTCCCTATCTGGTGTTGTAATGATAGCTATACAATTTTTTTTTTAAATGTAATATTTGTGTACAATGTATCGTCAAGTTGACATATGAATTTCTTTTTACATATTCTGTTTCTTATTCTATATTTTTTTCAGATATTAATTTTATTTTACATAGTTAATTCGCTTACAATGTTTTTTTTTTACATTTTTTTTTTTGTTGGTATTTCCTAGCCTTAACATTTATTTTCTTACTTATATTAGCTTAAATTAGGTTCATTTTTTTTTCTATTATTCACTGCTTTAAATTAATTTTATACCTTATACTAACTTAAATTATGTTAAATATTTTAAATTCTTTTCTTTTTTATTTATTTATATTTTTTCTTACATTTGATTTCATGCTGACTTAAATTAGGTTAATTATTTTACATTTTTTTTTTTATTCATTTCTTTTAACAATCATTTTTGTGATTATATTGACTTAAATCAGGTTAAAAATTTATTTTACATTCTTTGTATCAACTTGCTTTAACATTTTTTTTTTTATATCTTATTCTAACTTAAATTAGGTTAATCATTTTAGTACTTAAGTAAGTATCTTTAAGTAGGTTATTTACATTTGTTAGTGTTAATCTGTAATCCTTATATACTAGTTATATTACTTATACATAAACTTACATTGATTTAATTGTATTAATACGTAATTGATATATATTTCGTATCCTAAAGTCTGTAATGTACATGTTCTGTGTGTATTACTGAGCTAGGTATTTAAGAGAAAGAAAAGAAAAATTATTTAAGTTTAAGCGTGTTGTGTGGCGTCTTGATTTCCTCTCCCCCCCTTTTTTTTATTGTAGATATAATTATATATTTATAATATTACGTAATTTTTATACTGAGTCTTCTATTATTTGATTTTAGTAATTGTTCAGATTCATTATCATGCATTTCAGTTTTTACTGTTGTAAGCTGGCAGTTGCTGGAACTATATTGTTTTTTATGCGTGTTATGCATTAAATGGTGTGTTACGTTGGAAAATAAGCCCGCAATAAGTTTGATGCTCCACCCGAATGTTTTGTATAATAAAGTAATATTTAGCCCAGTGTTTATGAATGTGATGATCAATTTACATATTATGACTAAACCTAACACACCAGACATTATGTTGCCGAAATTCGTAAACCAGCCTCACATGTTATGTAATTCCTGATGTACTAATTTACTGTTCGTCTATTAGGTTTTTTATATTTATGCCCTGGTTCATAATGTCATGGCCTAGTGTCTGTCGTATTAAATTTCTTTGGACCGTTTCAGAATCTTGGGGGAACATTAAGTGATTTTGGAGTGCTTTCATGATATCGGGTGTGTATATGCCCGCTGTCATAAAATTATCTGAACTTTCATATGACCAACTTAGTGTGGTATCTGCTTTTAGTGTTTGTGGATTATTTACTTTATGGGGCTTTGGTGTTAATGAAAACCATTTTCCATTTTTTCCGTTATTTATTACTCTGTAAGATTTTAGTTAATTTATTATAATGGTGTGTGAGCATATCATTACAAATAATAATAATAATAATAAAATACATTCAATGTTTATTAAAATAATTTACCATTGTGGCGCTGAAGTCCATGTAGATCGCTTATGACACTTTTATCATATATTTTATAATTATTTCTTAGTTTGAAACTTGCAAAATTATCTCCAAATATTGAGAATCTTTCAAATTCTACAGAGTTTAAATTTAAATTTGCATAACAGATACCCATTGAGTTTAAAAAACTTTTTTTCAAAAGATTTTTATCATCACTAAAATGTTTCATTTTCTCACCGGTAAATAATTCTAAGTTAGGCTTTTCAACTATTTTTTTTAAACTATTTGAAGTATTTTCTACTGGAAAGTTTTGTCTTAACATAATCTCGAATATTAATAGAAACCAATAATTGGTATCAATAACGCTGCCCATTATACTATTCTTTTTCAATCTTTCTTTGTGAGCAATATGCCCTTTTTCTGTTAACATGATATAATTGTCTTCAAAAATATTTCTTAATTCAACTTCAAAGTCATAGCTAGAGTATTTAGTTATTTGTTCAGATAGAAAATCAAAATTACTTCCATCAAATTTTTGTTTTATAAGTTCTATCCATTCTTGACTAGTCACAAACTCAGTATTTAAAGGTCTATATAAGTGTATGGATTTGTATGCCCGCTTAAATTGGATTCTAAACTTTTTACAAACTTTACAAGTTTTAGACTTCAAACATTTGAAATTTGCATATTTTATTTTTGATAAGTCTTCGCTCGTGCATGAGGCTTCTTTGGCTATTGTTTCAATATGGCTTAATTGAAGCTTATACGCTGAACCAATTAACAATTCGATTACTTCTGATACTACTACATTTTCTTCCTTATGAACACTTTTAGGTGGTTGGATACAGGTGTCTATTAAATAAATATCAAGAAAAATAAAAGTCATTTTTAATAAACGCACCTGTTTTGTATTTACGATGCATTTGTGGAGAAGAGATTGCTTCTGTAGGAGATGATAATGATAGATCTGCACTCCGACAGTGTTGGTCTGTCGGACATGTGTCACTTCGCTCCTGTTGAAACTGAATAATTTGATCACGGCATATTTTGGGACTAGCTGCAGACCGATCTGTGATTGATTTGCTACACATGGCTACGATTTTTTCGTAATATAATATTATGTTTTATTTTTATTATTATTATTTTAAGCCATTAAAAACAGAAATATTTTACAACAAAGAAATATTTTATTTGGTTAAAAGTAACATATTGAAAAATTTCGGGGGGTCCGGACTCCCTGGATACCCCCTCAGATACAGCTTTGACTGTCGTATTATACCCGTATGCGAGCGTCATTTTATTAGTTTATCATGTATCCAATTTCATTTCTATAGGTATAATTACGAATGTACGAGTATAATATACGATGCATATAATTACGAGTGTAAAATATTAATATATTATACGAGTAATATTATTATTTTTGAGTGTAAATTCTTATATACATAATCATAGGGACAAATAAGGGAGGGGCTTTAAGAGCTGAGTCCCCCAAAAATGTCTATAGCCCTTCCAAACATTTCCTACATTTTATTTTAAGCTTATTTAATATTATAAAAGTAAGACTTTAGCCCCCCGCCCCCAATTCCAAACGCTATTTGCGCCTATGGTACACAGAATATCCAATCTTGAAGGAATATTTAAAAAATTCATCTATGGTGTGAACTGGATTTCAATATCGATATGATGTTCATTTGTGATAATACTGAGAAGTTACTGTTTTATATCCTTGTGATAACCCTATTTGAGTAATATGCGAAGTATATTTAACAGTACCTACCTATACATCACAGACAGAAGTCACATTTAGATATCAAAAAGTAATCACAATGTTACATATCAACTTCACTCAACTTAGCATTTAGGATCCATACAACATTACAGAGAAGTAGATAGGCATTTATAACTTCACGTGTGTCGCCGCCGCGACAATGCGGCAAAGGTATAAGCGCTGCAGACCTCACCACCAACCGGCTCACACTCACGCACAACATCTTATGTTTTCTGTTTATTCATATTGTTTATTTTCTATTTATAATTGTGTTGTATGTGAATTGTTACCTATATATAATTATAATATGTAGATTTCCCGAGACGTAAAAAAATATTTTTACTCGTATTGAGCTGTTTAGGTACGTACATTTTAAATTTTTTAAGTTTTTTTTTTTATAAGTGTCAATAAAATTAGATTTGTTGGGTCAAAATGCTTGGAAATTTAATACAGGGCTGCTGATATATTGTTTCAATAGCAGTTGAATAATATTAAAAATACATATAGATACCATATTTTTTTATAGTTATTTTAAGTTCAAATATGGAGGAAATTACATATTAAATAACCAAGAATAAAGTTTAAAATTATTTTTTGAACCTACTTGAAACTTCTACATAGTATTATAGACTATAGTATATTATTATTATATGTTGTGTGGACACAGTATATTATTTATCGTTTCCACTTCATGAAATGGTCAAATGGACAACTTTTCTTGAATAGATCAGTTATCAGAATTATATTATAATAAATAAGTAAATATTAAATATGTTTTACTATTAAAAGTATCTGACTGGTACTTTAATTTTATAATAAAGTCTAGATAAATTTGTAACTTGGATTCGTCAAAATTCCCTCCCACTAAATATAAATAATTGTATTTTTATTACTTTTCCTCGTCTAGATAATGTTATTACTTATAAGTATAAAATGTATAATCATAGTATATTACATATTAATACTTGAGTTAAAAAATCATTTAAGATGTTTGAATGAATTCATAAAGAGGAATACGATCAGGGATTAAATTTAAAATAAATATATTTAAATGTTATATAATTGTTTATCGGTATTGTACTTTCAAACATTATTTGATTTTTTCCGTTTATCGTTATTATATTTTTAAACATTATTTTAATTTTTTGTTTTCTGTTTAACATTTAGATAATACTTAACTTTTTTTTATAAATTATATTGTTACTTTTGTATAGATAGGTAATTAGGTAACCACACTTTAATGTAAGAACTATCAAATTAGTAGAATTTATTGTCCAGGAAACAATATTTTCAATTACCCTATGGTTTTTAGTAAGTAGCTATAACTGGCAAGCTAATGTTTGTTTAGGTGTCAAAAATTGCTCAAATATTATGGTACGAAGGAAAGATGAAATAATATTATTTTTATTAAAAAAATATATTTATAACAATAATACAACTTGAAATGATATAATAATGTATTTAGTAGGTAGGTAACTAAACTAAAAAACAGAAATAAACTAATACCTTATCTATTAAATTCAATATTTATAAATCAAACGACAAACAGGGATAAAGTATTCCAAAAATATGAATTACTGTTAACATAGTTTTGCCAACCATGCCAACTTTGAATTGTTCACAGTTATAATTTGAGTGATTTCCTCTAAAATTACTTAAAAACATAGAAAAAATGATTCTGCGTATATACACTTGTACGTCTATGTAGAGAAAAAAGAGAGAAAAAACAAATAGTGTTCTGAAACCTTCTTTAAACATTCTACTTACTGTACTATTATTACTAAATGGTACCTACCCGTTTATAAATAAATAAATAAATAAATAAATAATCTATATTGATAAATAACTTTTCCCCCTAGATTCAATTAAATAGGTATAATTTAATATATTATATAAAGAAGTTTTAAAAAATATTATTAATTATTTTAAAGTGGCATTTTTTTTAATTTTACGTAATTTTAATGTGCTTTCCTTTTGTATAATTTATTCACAATTATTATAGGGTTATCTGTTTTTTTTTTAATCATGATTCATGACCTATCTTTGTCTATCTTAAAATGTGTGTTTGGATTACCTACTTCACTTCTCATTTTATTAGTATTTATTATAACATAATATATTATATAATATATGTTGAATTAAATTAGGTATAGGTAGGTTGTATATATTATTAAGTAGTTTCTTACTTTTGTTATAGTTCAAATCAATGATCGACGTTGGTAATAACAAATGACTTCAATGAATCCGGTTATTCTGCAAATTATAAATTATGATAAAATACATATGAATAAGTCTAAAAAAATTGTATTAATAATTATAATGTGGTATTTTTTATTGTACAAAATTTTCACTATTCCTTTAATCAGTATTTATAATAAAATATTATATTATAATTGATTGAATTATAATATAAAAGTATTTTTTTACCTTTGTTAACTTCAAATTGATGATTTTATATCGAGCACCAATACGAGGTCAGTACGTTATATGAAGGGGCGTAACACGATTATGCACTTTTTACCTTTATACCTGTAAAAAACACAACACAATTGTGCACCTTATACATTTAATATTTGAGCAAACGCAACAAAGATTGTGCAAAACAAATATTTTGTATTGTTGGAATAAATTAGATAAATTAACAATAATTCTCCTATAATATCTTTAATGATTTACTTACAATATGAAAACTTAGTATATTATAATATATATACACAAAACATTTACAAATAAAACGCAATACAAATTCAAAAAATTTTCCAACATTAATAATAACGTAAGTCAACATAAAGTCAAAAATAAATAATTATAATATAATACTTCACCATTATTATGCATCAAAAAAAGGAATAATCTTCGGTATTCGTCTACAAAAATAAAGAAATAAGATTTACTCATAATGATATTAAAAATAATAATAATTTAATTTGTATACCTAATACAAAATATTGATTGTACGTCAAACAAAAAAAAAAAAAATTATAAATTCATAAATTAAATAAAAAATATCATACAAATTTCCTAATATTGATAATAACTAATAAGTAATAACGTAATACATTAAGTCAAAAATAAATAATTATAATATAATACATCACAATTATCTCCGGATAAATGCATAAAAAAAAAAAAATTAGAAAATATAACAAAAATCAAGTTCTTATAACTTTTTAGCACAAAAATGTGGTCCTAATGTCAGTAAATAATCATTTAATGATATCTCATTATTCTTATATTTTTTCCACGTATTAATTAGAAATATAATATTTTCTTCTTGTTCTTTATGAGGCTTATTAATATTTTATTGTTTTATACTATATATTTTTTAATAATTTATTTTGAATATCTAATAAAATATGTATAACTTGGTGAATAGATGGATGAGATTTATAAAACTAAGCATTACAGTGGCTATGGAAAGATTCTGGCCCGTTGGTCGTTCTTGCCTCAATAAAACAATAAAACTGATTTAGCATTCAATCAACTTGATAAAGTATTTATCAACAATAAGATAACTAAAGAAAAAGCAAAAAATATAAGATCATTATATAATTTAATGGCAGATACTGACAAAGTTTATTATGAAAGTATATTTTACAATGTATAATATTTTAAATTTTTTGAGAATTTTATCATTTATATTATAAGTAGTTGTTAAATTTTTTTTTTAGTTTGTTTTTTAATTACCTACGTACTACGTTTTTACCTTCAAAGCAGACATTTTTTTATAAAACTTTGATGTATAATAATTGTTTATTAGAGTTCTATGTTGGTTTTACGGACGTTGAGCAGTATGTAATTTTTGTTAATAAACTGGCAGTTCTTAATTGGTGCATGAAATCCGTTTGATTACGGTTTGAAAAAGCTTCACTTGCACAGTGACTATACATCGTTATCAAAATATGTGATAGTGATATGACTAAACGGTTTTTAGCGGAACGCGTGTTTTCTTTAATTTTAATTTTATATTTTATAAGTTTATATAACGAAATGCGAAGTATACTGTCAAGGACTTATAGGTTAGGTTACTGCCATTTTAAAACACTATACCTACGTAATTGACGTACTTATGTTTACACAGCTGTCTATACTGAAGTTAATTTTTTTTTCAATTGTGAATTCCTATTTGATTTTGATTTTATTAGTTATTCTTCAGAGTTCAGACTTCAATCATTATTAACATGTAAGTACCAACTACTGTACCTATCTATTCTTCTTTTAACTAACTAGTCTAAATATTATATTTTTTGCATACAACATTCAACCAAATTAATAGGTATGGCATCGTTTCAATTAAAGCAATTACTATTTACTACTACTTAATATTATGTTATGTAGATGAAAACTCACAATGTTAATAAATATTAAAGGGTAGCTACTATAATGAAGAAATATATGCCATATGGTAACCTAATGATACCTAATATTCTATTAATTTACCTCCCAGCCTAAGAGATATTTTATAGGTGTACACTTTATGTAAAACAATATGCTATATTATACTACAACCATTAATTATAAATACTATTTATAACCAATGCTACTACTATACATCTTACATAATATTATGTTATGTAGGTAATTACATTTAAGATTTTTCAGGATTTCACAAAAATGGTAGATGTGTAGTAAAAATATGTATATAGCCAAAAAACACCACCAACAGTTGTTAACACTTTTTATAGTTACCTATATAGGATATAGGTTAGCTTTAGGTACCTAAAAGCTATATTTGTAATTTATAAATGTAATCTATTTCAACCGAAACCCAATTTGATTATTATTTAACCTTTAACTATTAACTAGTATATAAATATTTTATTATGTACCTAATATATTTCAAATAATTTTTTTTTTGCTTTAATATACAAACATTTAGCAAATGGGAAATGATATAATGATTGTTTAGTACCTACTTAGGGTACCTAATATAATATAAATATTATAATATGTCTAATAGTAATATGATAATATAATTGTGGTTATACCTCCAATTAGGTACCTAGTCCTTTTCCTTAGCATAAGTGACTTAAACTAAGTTGCACAGCTTCAAGTGTTGAAGATCCTATAATGTTTTCAAGAAGTTTAGCAATTGCGTTGTTGTGCAGCTCTAGTTTTCTCACATGTTAATTCTTTGCTTATAAGTGATACTATTATAAATTGTGTAGTGTATTTATCATTTATATCTGGAATTTTTTTTTTAAAAAAGGTCTAAGGCTACTCGATATTGCCACAGAAAAGGAGCTGCTTTCTATTTAGAATCATTATTTTCATTCAGCAGTGATGAAAATGTTGAAAATAGTATGACATCTATTTTTCCAAGTGTTGGTAACAAATACTGTTAATATAAACAATATCAAAATTAATACTGATCATAATGATCATACTACAACTACCTCTAGTTGTATTAAATCAAATTTAGAAGACGTAATTAGTTTAAGTTCATTTGATGACACATCCATTCCAGTAATTAAAGAATGTGAAGATGTTGAGTTGACAATTGCTAAGTGAGCCGTTAGAAATTTTATATGTCATTTAATTTTGGATGATTTAATAACTTCTTTGTCAAAACACACTGAATTTAAATATTTGCCTAAAGATTCTCGTACATTGTTACATACTCCTTCCTCTAGTGTATCGAAAAATACTGACGGTGGTGTTTGCTACCATTTTGGTATTGTCAGTGAAATAGAATATTTATGCAAAGTACATACACATTTACCTTCTACTTTATTGTTGATGTTTGGAATCGATGGACCAGTTACTAAAAATCCACCAAGTTAATTAAGGCCAATTTTAGGTTATTTTTCAAATATTCCTGATGAAAAACATAGAGTATTCATTATAGGAGCTTATTGTTGCAAATCTAAACCTGATGATTGCAATCCATACATGCAAGATTTTTTTGATGAGTTGTGTTTGTATTAATAAATGAAGATGTTGTTATAAATAACATAACAATTAAAATATTGTTAAATGCTTTGTGATACACCCGCAAAATCTTTCATTTTAAATATTCGTGGACATACTTCAAAATACTCTTGTTTAAGGTGTCAATATGAAAATAACCATGTATATTTTCCAGATTTAATTTATTCTCTAAGAACCCATGATGATTTTGTGGCATATCTGGACTCAGAGTTTCATTATGGTGAAACTGTTCTAAAAATTACCGAAGTTTGACATCATATATAATGTGTATGTATCGGTGTTATGAAAAAAATCTTAATTTTTTGGACTGATGGTGTCAAAAAACATAATTTAGCTCTTCCAAAAAAATTGATATAAAAGATTAAATAATTTAGGACAACAAGTGGCCCATGAATTTCAAAGAGCTTCTTATGAGAATAGTAGAAAGCATCCAATTCATGATGCATTTCGTTTAAAGGCCACAGAACTTTGACAAATTTTATTGTATACCGGTATGGTTATTTTTCATAAAGTAATTAGTGAAGAAGTGTAAAACCATTTTTTGGAATTTGTATCCCCATAAGAATTTTTTCCACAAATAATATCACTAGCGAGTATAATGAGTTTGTCAAATTATTAATTCTTCATTTTGTTGCTTCTTATGCACAAATATATGGAAAAAGTTTCATGTCCCACAATATGTATAGTATACTGCATTTTTCTGATGTCAAAAAATTTGGACCATTAAACTCATTTTCTGCTTTCCCATTTGAAAGTTATATGCAGCCTCTTAAAAAAAATTTAAAAGTGGTGTAAAGCCATTACAACAACTTGTATGACACTACGCTGAGGTAAAAATACTTTGACATAGTCAACAATTGAAGCCTGAAAATAACAATAGTTTTATAAATTATCAATGTAAAATTAAAAATAGCCCACTTACAGAAAACAGTTGCGATCCCTAATTTACTGGTTAGGAAATGACCAACTTTTTTTTAAAGTTAAACAAAGCTGATAATTGTGTACAAATGAAAAATAATGATGTAGTGCTTATAGAAAAAATTACTACATCAAAATGTGATAATAGTGTGGTACTAATTAGATGAAAGTTTAGTAAATTGACTAATTTTTTTGAGAAACCATTGTCATCACATTTATTAAATATACACAGTGCATCAATCTAAGTCATCTTCAGTCTCGAAAGTTGAACAGAATTAAAGCAAAAATGATTTGTCTCCCTTTGACTGATATTGATTCATACGTTATTTTATTTATAATATATATTAACAGCATTTGTGACTCGCAGACAGATGGTTCAATATTTACATATGAAGATGATACATGTTTACTGTACTCTGATACATCATGAGACTCTGTCTATGCTAAAGCATCTACTGGACTAAACCAAATTATTCAAAAACTAAATACAAAAATAATTACTTTAAATTTAGATAAAACAGAATTTATATTTTTTCTATTTATTCTTTTCAAAGTCTATTTGATGAAATCAAAATCACAGATAATACACACAACTATAATGGTTGCAAAATAAAAAGAGTATTTAGGGTAAGATACCTAGGCCTAATCTTCGACCAAAATATGAAATGACAACTCCACATAAACAGTATGACTATGCACCTAAGGACAATTATGTACAAAATATATTGTTTAAGGAAAATAATCTCATCAGATTATATAGTGTACTTGTCTCTCTACCAAGCTATTTTTCAGTATGGTATAATTGCCTGGGGTGGTACACATGAATATGCTATTAAACCTTTAACTATACAGCAAAACAAAATAGTTCGTAGGTGCCTTGATAATAACACGTTAGAAGGATCAAATAAATTAAATTATAAATGCTTGGGCGTTCTACCTATCAAATCACTTTACAAAAAATGTGCGATCATGTTTATTGTTAAAAAGACTCCTATAAATAATAATGTATATTCAAAACGTAATAGAACATATGACATCTCAAATAATTACACTAAAAAAAATATTGGACAAAGATTTGTTGACTAATTAGGACCAACTTTTTTAAACGCAATGCCTTTTGCTATCAAGAAAACTATAAGATCAAATCCCAAATCTAATCATAAAATAACTATCTACAATTGGCTTCTACAAGAAATATAATTTAAATTTTTATTTTTTATTTTTTCCCTAGCTTTCAAGGAATATCTATATTATGTATGTACTATGTATAGAGTAAGTTAATAAATTCATTCTCTTTGAACTTCCTCTTTTTATAATGTTTAATTAAATTTTGATTAATCAATTTGCTGCGGTAATTAAATTGTTTATAATTTAAGTTTTTAACATGTAACTCTCTACTACCAACACAAGATCTGCTTAAAGGTAGTAGATATAAAAATGGTTTTTGTTTTGTTTAATAAAAAAAAAATTGCCTTTGTTGCATTTACAGTAAATTGTAATACATATTCTACATATCTTATAATTTATACCTACTTAGATATATATTCAATAAATAATGAGTGATCAATAAATATTATTAAGTGTAATATTGTGTGTAAATATTATTAAGTTAACTATAGATTCTTAAGTAAATATAATATGTATATATATAGTTCTTTAAAGTTACAAATAATAGCTCTTATTAAAGAGTATATCAAAGTTCATAAAAAGTATTACAAAGTGTAGGTATAATATGTTTATATTAACAGTATGTGTGTATCTATAATTATTTTAATTTGATTAAATCCTTACAAATAATCCTATCTTTACAATAGAGTACATACTTACATGAAGATCATAATATTATATTAGGTAAATATAATAATATATTAATATACAATATAATAATAAGTATTAATATTATATAATAATAATAATAATAATAATTTATATCGCTATCAACCATTACAGCATTTTATAATATTTTATACATGCAGGTTTCTAGTTACCTAGGTATCCTTTCAGACGCATGTTTATGCTGAATATATTATATTGCTTAATAATTTAATAGAGCTTGTTATTCATAAATTCTATAGTTTACAATGAACCTTTAGTGAAATAGAGTTATAATTTTGCTATTCATTATGGTATTATTGTATTAAAACTTGAGAACCTTTGAATTTAAAAATCATATTTAAGTGAATATAATTTACTGAGTGTTAATTTCTAAAATATGAATAAAAATTTAGTCTATATTAGAGTATTTTGTGACACTCAAGAAGACGAAACAAAACATTTTTTATCACAGAAAAATGGTTCTTCATTAGTACATTATGTTACCTACTTACGTCTTAGTCAGTATAAAATATAAACGCAGTATAATGTAATAAATTGTATTATGAAATTTATTTAAGTCTTTTTACCTTTAATTTTTACTATATCCAATGAAATTCAACATGTCCCCAATACATGGCTTGAAAATGAAAATATTTGTTGGTTTTCTGATTTAAAAAAGATGGAAAGGAAATATTCTATACTATATCACAAGTTTCCACCATGATAAAAAAATGCACAGCAATAAATGATGTAGATGGCACAAATTATGACATAAAGACTGTAGCAGGACCATTTGGTAAGTGATAGATACTAAAATATATAGATTAATAGTTCATAATCTCGAGTTTATTTTTCATAATATTTTTAGAAAGAGAAGTCAAGCAAAAAAAGTGGCAAAAGCTTGGTCAGAACCAGACTCTTTTGATAGTAGTTTTGAAAATGAATCGCCAGTACAGCCTGTAATTAAAAAATGAAAAGAAACTGCAAAATGTTCACGTGAACTTGAAAAAGATTTTTTGAAGTTGCCTATACCAGTATTACCAGTATTGCCACTATGTAATATAATATGTTGTGTTATTGTTATGTTACAACATGTTAATCGTTTAAAAATATTGTCACAATAAAATACAAATATTTCCTAATTGTATATATATAGCTGCAAGAGGAACTACTGCAGGTGGGAGTTCTCTAATGTCATTCGATTTAAGTACTGAATTGGGATCTATTCTATCTAATACAATCACTGAATCTGCGTATTTAAAATCTGAAAGTACTCCTAGAATAAAGATTAAACAGATTAAGTTGTAGTACCTATTGGCTAATTAAACAAAATATTTATACTTTGTTATATAATTTTTTTTTACATATTATAAATATAAATGTA
This sequence comes from Sitobion miscanthi, assembly GCA_008086715.1. NCBI lineage: Eukaryota > Metazoa > Arthropoda > Insecta > Hemiptera > Aphididae > Sitobion > Sitobion miscanthi. The sequence continues at coordinate 35,005,123 of CM017803.1, forward strand.
TGAATTGTTAATATTCATCAATACTGTATATATAGGTCCAATAATATGTACTTTTTCAGATCAAGAAAGTGCTGTATCACATAGTAGTTTGAGTTCAAGTAGCACGCCCATCAACAAATTAAAACTGTAAAATGCTTTACAAATGTACAACTGCATGTAAATGTACATTTGTTATTATTTATTATTTAAATTAAAAGTGTTTTACTTAACTTCTAATATTTTCTATGTTATATAATAGCAAAAACATTAAGGGGGCTGCAGCCGATGAAAAAAAAGTAACTTTTAGACCAATAAGCTAGACAAAACTGGAAGAATATGGTTTGACAGATTTTAATTTTGAAAACGGATTATGATTGATCAAAAAGTTTACTAGGGAATGATCGAGGCGATTTTGAATATTTTTTTTTCAGGTGTGATATCCAAGAATAAAAATATGATATTTTTGTATTTATGTTATTCATTATGGCACTAACAATAATTGGAATATTCAAAATCGCCTCGATCATTTCCTAATAAACTTGTTGATCAATCATAATCCGTTTTCAAAATTAAAATCTGTCAAACCAAATCCTTCCAGTTTTGTCTAGCTTATTGGTCTAAAAGTCACTTTTTTTTCATTGACTGAAGCCCCTTCCAGCCCTCTTAAGATTTATTTAATAATACGAAATTTAAATATATTGAAAAACATTATAACAAACAAAATTAATATTTAGATTGGTCAAATCTACATTAGTTTTGACTTTTGACAAAACCGGCTGCAGCCCCCTAAGTCCTGAGTTGGAACCTCTTCTGTCTGATACAATCATTGAATCAAATCCTAACTCTGAAAGTACCTCTAATGTAATGGTTTACAATGGTGTGAAAAATATATATTATCAAATACTACTTCGATACTTAGTTAGCATAATTTCATGTTACAGACATTTCCGATAATATTAATATTTATAATTTAATACTATATAGTATATTATGCATAGCACAAAAATTGGTATTTGATAATGCAAAACATACTCTTTTACTAGTGTGTTTTAAAAACGTGGTTTTAATTAAACACAATTTCAAAAAAACTTATATTTCACTATTTATTTTTATAAATACCCTTTTAATATTTTTTACGTGTCAAGATTTTTCGAGAGATTTCTCAATTTTGATGTTTATAATAATTAAAAGTTGTTAGCTTAAAATTATGATAAGTTTATTTTTTTTTTTTTGTATAAAGAATAAATATAAAACTTATTAATCTGTATTGCTAATTTATGTAGGGCCTAGTGATCCTAATACAGATATTATGAGTCCATTTTTTGCAAAAAATTCAAACATGGTGTATGACAACATAATAAACATCTCTGGTGATTGTTTGAAGAAAAGCAAGTTTTTTCAATTAGATATTTACAATAGAGTAGGTATGTTTTTTTTGACTTTTGAAAAATAATAACATAATATTTTTCAGGTCGTACTACTGCAGAAGATGATGTTGGTACTCTTTTGACTGGTTCATTGATGTTGCTAGATGGTACAACCGGTTTTCGAGAAATTAACTATAGGGATGGTAATGAGTATGATAATTTTGATTCTAACCTTAATAATAATGAACGTAAGAAAGGATATTGTTCTTATAGCGAAATATTTCTTATAATAACATTTTTTATAACTTATATAGGAACAAACAATACAAATACTACTGATGCTGGTTTGATGGATTTGTCAAATTTCATTAGCAAAAATGGTTTGTCACATTTTTTAATTAAAAATTTATATTTTATTTGAGATGTGTGTTTCAGAAAACTGCTGTTGCCAAAACCTTTTAGAAATCAAATCACATTAGCTACTAATGAAAAAGCATCAAAGGCAGTTCATAAACAAATAACGATTCAGTGGCATATATTAAGCAACTCTAACATGAAGATAGTTAATGCTATGAAAAACACGAACCAAAAGCTACAAGTCATAATGAAAGCAGATTCTAGGATGTCATTAGCTCTGCCTATACCTGTATTACCAAAAGCCTTAATAACTTTATTACCTGCAAAATATATTGAAGAGGTAGATGTAGTTGAATCCATTCTATCAGATGATATTGATGGTTTAAATAACCAGGAAAAATTGGTGAGCATTAACTATTAATATTATTTGTATATAGGTATCTACTATTTTACAATAATTACATTTTTTTAAACTATGAAACATATAGTATAACATATTTAGCTAATATATAATAATAATATATGTACCTACTATAATACTAGATAAGCAAGTTATATAATTTTAATTTCCCAATTTACAGAAATCGTACCTCTACATGAAGATTGGGAGTATGGATTCCATAAGCGCAGCTGCATGAGCAGCAATAAATGAATGTTTTGATTACAATGTATTGGCTTTCTTCAGCTTCTGAGGAAAAACTAAGCAAAGTTTTACAAACTTTAAATTTGTGTACCATTATTTATGGTAAATATTTCTAGAAGTAAAAAATTCAAATCAATCTTATAAATAATTTATCTGAAATTTGTTTGTTTCTGAATCTTTGTCTAGTTTCCGTACTGATCCAAAAGATGAAACCAAATTCAATCGAACCATGGATAACTACATAAAACATTTCAAACAAAATAATCAAGAAGATCAAATAGAATAAATAATACATTTTTCCTATAAATCTATTTGGATTTTTACAGTTTATGATCAAAAAAATGTTATCTTTAGCCAAAGAAAATTATTTTAGTGATTGATGTTATCCCTAGCTATTACCTTCATAGTTAGGTTAGTGTACTAGTACACATGGCATTTTGTACAAATTTAATGAGTACATTGAACAAAAATACAAAATTTATATATGTTAGCAATAATGTATGTAATACATTATTTTATTAAATAACTAGTTATTCTATAAAATTCCTAAATATGTTCGTTAATATATAAATTACACGGTTTTACTAGTTAATATATAAAATACCGATTGGGTTTTCGTTAATGTATGAAATTTATATCATTAGGTACGGGACTGGATTAGATAACATACAAAATTTGTTACCGTTGTTATTTTATAAATAAAAATAATAAGACAAGATAGTATTGAACCTAACCATTTGGCATAGACTAGACTTATTCGTGTGACAGTGTACCGCGAGTTTACTTACTAGTTAGTTTAATCATTTTTAGTGTTGTATAGTGTAATAACTAATAAGTGTGCTTTAAAATGAAAACCAAATCTGATACAATTATAAAAAATACAACAACAGAACGTAATAACAGCACGTTTTTGCTGAAAGAAAAATATGATTTCTTAATAAGTGAAGTGAAACGTATTAAAACAGGAAAAAAAGAATCGCCACGTGATTATTGGTTAGTACAACGGTATGATGTGATAGAAGTGCAAGGTAATGAAAAACTTATACGTCCAATGAAAGAAAATTCTCATATTATATTTTAAGTCCACGACGAAGAATTATATGATATTTTACTTAACATTCACCTATCTATTGGACATGGTGGTAGAGACAGAATGATGTATGAACTGAAAAAAAAATATAAAAATATTACTCAATCAAACGTCAACATTTTTTTAAATTTATGTGAATCATGTGTAAAAAAACAAAAAAGTGAAAAAAAAGGTATCGTGACAAATCCTATGATTTTTTCTGAATTAAATAGTAGATGTTAATTAGATCTTATTGATTATCAAAGTCAATCTGATGGTGAATATAAATTTGTGTTGGTGTATCAAGATCATTTGACTAAATTTTGTATTTTAAAACCATTAAAATCGAAAAGAGCTGAAGAAGTAGCATATTGTCTCATAGATATTTTTGCGGTGTTCGGTGCTCCAAGTGTACTACAAAGTGACAACGGTCATGAATTCAGAAACCAAACAATAGATTCATTAAAAGAAATGTGGCCTGAATTATCTATTATTCATGGCAAACCTCGCCACAGTCAATCCCAAGGATCAGTGGAGAGGGCAAATCAAGATATAGAGAATATGATAATTACCTGGATGAAGGACAACAACACAACAAAATGGAGTGAAGAGCTAAGGTTTATTCAATTTATAAAAAATAAAGCTTTTCATAGGGGGATAGGACGAAGTCCTTATGAAGCTATGTTCGGATGTTCCCCAAAAGTAGGAATTTCTTCAAATACTCCAGACAATATTTTGAAAGTTTTGAATACAGACAAAAGTTTAAATAATAAAATTAACAAAGATTTAGAGAAAAATAACTGTAAAATATGCAAACATATATTTATGGAAAAAGAAAGGAATACCGAGGAAGAATTGTGTCAACTTTGCATAAATAAAGAAATTATTTCCAATAAAAGAGAAGAAGCAAAAGAATGCTTAGAACGTCAAGCTAAAAGAATGAAACTACAATCAGATATGTCTCATCCACCCGCTCTTCAAGGATGTAACGTACGAGTCAAAATTCCAGATGTTGACAGGTCAAAATGTGATCCACAATCTATAATTGCAATTGTATTAGAAAAAACAACCGATGGATTTTATCGCTTAGGTAATTTTTTTTTATTTATCATTTTTTTTTTTTATTTATTTATTAATAATTCAAATAGGATACTATTAATAAAATAGTAATAAGGAACTAAATACGGTAACAACTTTACGCGAGGTCACAATTTAATTTATGCATAGAAATGTTTATTACGCTTAGTGACGTTCCAGATGTAGATATTTGCCTTCGAAAAGCATCCGAATCCCAATCAATTGGTAATGGACAAGGGTTTTTTAAATGTACATGCCAACAAAAGTGCACCACAAAACAGTGCATATGTTAAAAAAATAATTTACTTTGTAATTCTAAATTCCACCCAAAAAGCTCCTGTACTAATAAATAAATTGTAAATTTAAAAAAAAAAAATTATACAAATACATTGACGTGAAAAATAAATATTAATATTTTATATAATAATGTAAGGTGTGTTTGGTGTGTTTGACTTATACTAACATTTGATTTTTTAATTTGTAAATTGATTAAGATTTTAATAATTATTCTGATAAATTGATGTAAAATAAATTAATATTAATATTTTATATAATATTGTAAGGCTTGTTTGACTTAATACTATAACATTTGATTTTGTTTGTAATTTGATTAAAACTTTTATTCAATAATAGTTTTAAATACATTAACTAAACCCTTATTGCTAGTTTATAAAATATCTAGTTGGTATGTAGAATAACTAGTTGAAGTATATATTTATGGATTCATTCAATATATTAACTGAAAGTACCCGTAATTCTATAAAATAACTAGTTATTCTATAGAATTACGGAATTTCATACATTAACACTAACATATACAATTATAATTTTTTTAATTAAATTGAATAGATAGTATTTACTTGTAAAATTATTTAATTAATTGATTTAATAATTTTTTTAGTTAAATTAATTATATAAATTGTTTGCACCTCATCTATGGATTATTTATATAATTTTATAGTGTTTCAAACCACGACTATATGCATATAAATCGGTATAAAATCAAAAAATCGGTATTCAAAATCGAAAAAACACTGTGCTCTGAACATGATTTTAACAGTGTTTTGCACTTTTAATTACTAATGTTTAACACAGTGTGAGCACAGCAAATGCTACTCGGGATACTATATACCAGTGTGTACTATGGTCTATGACTAACAGTAGATATTAAATGGACTAAATAATGTTGAGTAGGTACCTATAAGAGTTATTAACTTGTGCTCCTGATTTTGTTTGATAGTATTGCAATATTATGCTTTTTAAAACTTAAGGTTTTGTATTAGTTAAACATTTTCTCTGATTCAAATAACATTGTTAATCAAAAATACTGAATATATAGGTATTTTTAAATCACTATTTTCAGTGTAGTATGTATAGTTATTTCAAGAAAACAGCCTCCTGTATAAATAAGCTGTTATGTACCTTTCCATTTTTAGGAATAATGTTTAAACAGTTGGGATAAATTTCAATAAAATTTATATACCTAGGTATATGTAAAATGTTAGTTTATGACTTACGGTTGCAGTAAAATGTGTTTCTTAAATATATTGTGACTATGTAAATGCAATGCATCAACCTCGGCATCAACTATATTATTATAAATTTGTGATTAGCTAGATACTAATCTTTTCTAAAAGTACAATAGTATTAAGTCGAGTATTAAGTGCTTTAGAGAATTATACCATTGATTATAAATACTGGTATTTATAATCAATGATTATACTATATATTAAACTGTAAATTGTGATCAGTTAGCTTTTGCAACTGTAGATAAGATGTCAATTGCAAAATATAAACTGAAAAAATTATTCTGCGTTAGATAATGCATTTTGTCTATGCTGCGCGTGGGCCAGAGAGAGAAAAAAAATAATGCACTGACATCCTCTAAACACTGAATGTAGATAATAATATGTCACTGTCGTCGTCGTGAGTTATTATTGTTAATTTAATAATTAGATATGAGTATTGAGTTTAATTGAAGTAATTTAATATCTCAATCTAAGATCATAGTTAGTAGGTACCTAGCTAATTATAGTTATATTTTTCAATATAATGTTAAGAACGGTCTAAGATATATTTGTGTCCAATGAAGAGAAAAATTTATTGTATAAAGTTAGTGTAACAAGTGGACGATTCTAAAACAAAATGATAAAATATCATTAATTCAACAACATTTTCATAATCCGGAATCTGCAAAAACTGAAGTATACCTACTAATTTTATACAAGTTTCAACATTTAATTAGATTTAAACATCCACTCTATATTTTCATTGAAGCTTTGCAAATGATGAACTTGATTACCTCAATGGAAAATTCGAAATTAAATACAATCATAGATACCTAACTAGCATAGACCTATAAACTAGTTTATGGTAACTAGTAATAAATAGTAGGTACAATAAAAAAATATGTAATTTATGAAAGTTTATAACTAAATTAAACTTGTTGTAAAACTTCACAATTTAATACAAATAATGAAATAATATATTTTTTTAAAGAAGATTCATATAATGTTATCACTTATCAAACATTAAATTTTAATATTTGTAATTATTTTATTTACTGCGGTGTCCAATATTATGTAAAAATACTAGGTGTCCCATCAGCGGGTGCGTCCGTAGATTTGCTTGAAGCTATTACGATAGTACAATTCGTAAAGACAACTCTCAAAAATATCAATAGGGAAATGTAAATACTACCTCTACTTCTAAATTATAACTAAAATCGTGTTTATAAGTTATATTATATTACCAATCCTCGAATACGACAAATATTATAAATAGGTACTGGCAGTCCGATCATCCGCGTTCAGGGTTTCGTAGACATCGAGGCGACCACGATCTTGCTGTGAATGAACGGAAATCGGGAAATGCATGCAATGAAAAATTAGCGTCGGACGCGAACGCATATAATGGTGGACGGTTAATTGACAGTAAATAAATTTTAAATTTTAAATAATTTGATATTATTATCGAAGTCGGCGAGAATCAGTGTGAGAAGCAGGCCGTGATGGCGTGATCGCAGTACTGCACTAGCGCACTCAACTGCTCAGGCGACAAACACATGACAATGGTTGAACCATTGGAATGTATTATACTGTAATACTGTATAGACTGTTGGAGGTGCCGCCGTGTACCGACATTGTGATGCCGGGCGAAGAAGAAGTCTTGGCTGAATCCGGAGGGGCAACTACGATGTCATTGACTATTGCGATCTAAGACGAAGCGTTTTCATAATATTATGCCGACAGCACGGAGATGGGTATCACGGGAACGCAATCGGTACGTTCAAGAACAGCAGATGTACCATTTATACATAATACAAAATAATGTGTTTCATTGTTTGAATAAAAATAAAAAATCGCCAACTTGTAATTTACTAGGCATTTCTTTTTGTGTCCGATAACGAGTATTTATTGTAGGTACCAATCAAATGTATATATATTATGTACCAATACAATAAATATATATTATGTACATAATACAGCGTAGGTAGTCAGTATAATACTGCGCCAACGATAGTGTCACTGTCAGGGCTGGATTGGTTAGGCGAGTTACGGAGTAAATATCGGTGGGCCGGTCGTGTGAGTGTGAGTGAAAATAAATTCATGATTAAAAATTAAAATACGATTAGCCACCTATATGCTCGTAATAATTATAAACGTAATTTTGGGCCACTGAATATGTGAATGGGCCGCTTATAGAAATGAAAATCTCGATAAGCCGATACATACCAATCCGGCCCTGGTCACTGTTCACATATTTTTCCGTCGACGCAGCGGCACATTATTATAATATCATTGAAAAGACATTGTTTGCACCATAGACATAATATAAACATATTATTTCTATGGCTTGCACACAAGTCACAAGCAGTCGTAAACAGAGTGTCCCGTGAGGATTTACCTAGAGAGCCTAGATTATATATATATATATAAAGGCTCTCTAGATTTACCCATTGCGATATCTCCTGAATAAAGGAGATATCATAATTCTGGTTTTTTTAGTAAGACTAACATGGACAAGAACTACAAACATTTCATATTTTAATCTATTTTAATATTTTGGTAAAAAAGTTAAAAAGTATATTTTTTAATTTAATTGTTTAAAAAAAAATTGAAGATAGCCATTTTGTAGAGTTCATTTTTCTAAAAATATTGACGTTTCAACATTTTAATTTCATTAATCTCCCGATTTTTAATATTTTTTCTAGTTTTGAAAAATCTGCGAATTATTTAATATAATAAGGATTAAACATAACGTATTCATCATGACGTGTTTTTCACGGTCCAGCGTTGAGAAGAAATTGAGACCGCCTGCTTACATTTTTGTATAGTATGATTAGGTATATATTTATATCTATAATTGTCAAAATAGAGATAATCAGATGATCAATATAGGTATACTTTTTGGCCTCAATTTATTCATATAGGTAATAAATTGTATTCATCACCGGCGAGACATTAGTCCTATTCATGTCTTTATTATCTATAAGAATCACACAAAAATGTGGAGGCCATATTCCTAGTTAGCAATCAGTGGTGACTTAACCGTAGTAAACTTAACCGTACTTAACGCTGTGTCTAGATACCCGGGTGCCCGTGTAGATAAAGCGTACACGGAACCATCCGTGTATATATTCGATACCCGGCTGATTTATGCGCATGCGCCTTAGACACCATAATTTGCATGCTATTTATATGCTCATATTATATATAAATGCTCTATTTATATGCTCATACATATCGGCGCATGATAATCTAGCCACTAGTTGTAAATTATTATATTCTGTGGTTGTAGTCACTATAATTGTCACTATAATTAGTTGTTAATTGTTATATTCTGTGGTTGTAGTCACTATAATTTGGAATTACAATCTCTCATACTCAAAATGAAGTTAGGAGACGAATTTCAAGAATTTGAAGTATTTGAGAGAGTGTTTAAACAATATAAAGATACAAACTTTATAGATTTTTCTGTTCATGATTGTAAAACTTTGGAATTCATCTGGGCAAAGCATCCTGGTGGAAAAGGTGCTAATGCCCCAGGACGGTTAAAATACTATTACATAAAATATATATGTGTACACGGCGGTGTGTATAAAAAGAGGAAAACATGTCTCGACAAACGTATAACCTCGTGAGTAACTATTTTCTGTTTTCAGGTGTTAGGGCTCTAGTACCTAGTAATAGTAATATTATATATTATTATTGTTTAATTTCAGAACATTAAAACAGGGCTGTGAACAGGGGCGGACTGGCCCGGGCGGAGAGGCGGAAAAATCCGTCCGGGCCGATAAGAAAGTAGGATTATTAATAACTTATACTGCAATACGAATTACGATGGAATAATTTTCGATTTTAAAAGTCGAAGATTTCACAGCTGTTGTATACAAAATAAATAATAATACAAAAGTCAGAGTTGGTAACGTAATATAGATATCTATGCGATAATGCGTTATCAGAGATAAGTGAGCAACGGCTGTATAATATTAACTGTGCTATTAATAAATAATGACCAAAAGTAAACACGGCTGTTGTGGCGACGTATTGGTCTCGACTCTCGGACAGTAATCATTAATCACGATTCCCAATCGGCAATCGCAATCTATACAATTATCGCTAATCGATTAAATTTTACAATTTGTTTTTATTTTTTTTGTTATATTTAAAAAAATTACCATTAAATATTATAATTTTATAATGAAAAAAATTAAAGGTGGTGCTGAAAAGTGCCGTAAAGACGAGCTGCTGAGCTACTTATTGTTGGAAATGACAAAAATCAAAGAAAGCTTAACTTTATGAAAATAAAGGTAAGTCGATTGGTGTTTTTTTAGAGTATTAAATCCTGACTTAAGTACTCGACTAAGTATATAATTTTTTGGTATATTTATTAACTCCTATTTAACTAGGTTTAAAATATTTTGCTATTACCTTAATATAGGTTTAATTATAAACTATAAAGCAATGGACAACTTTTATATTTAAGATGTGGTATACAGCACACTAAATACTATTGAATTATTTTTAATTTATACTTTTTTATTAATATATTATTTTATAAGAATTAATACTTATTTATTTATTAATTGATTGTGTTACTTTAAATATTTATAGAATATTTTGTATTATGGTTTGCATATTCATTATGATATAATATTATAACTAGCTAGTTTAGATTCTGAGCGGAGCAATAAATGTATTGATTTTACAATGAAGTGTTTTTTTTTCGTGTCTGTGTACAGAATAAGTAGTTAAAATAATTCTTAAATTTTCAACTTCAGTATCTTTTTCGATGCGAAAGTAAATATATTTGGTACATTCAGTAGCTCATAGTTTAAAAGTCCCAGTAAGTTGTCAAAAGCGTAGGGGAAACAAAATTAAGAATAAGCAGGAATTTTTACGCAACAACACGGAAAAAAATAATTTTGTTATAGTAAATAGTTGGAAATATTTTAGGTGGCCTAACATCATACATTGTTACACTGCCCATAACATATTGGTTAGGAGTGCTTAAAGTAAATTGTTGGCTTAATATGGCTAGCACAACAATAATATGTTATGGTAAGACAAAAAATCTAACCATAATCAAGTGTTCAAACAACCATATAAAATGGTTGTCATTGTTTGGTTCGTACAACTTAAACCTTTTGCCGTGTAAATGTTATGCAAAGATAATGTTGGAATAACAAATTTTTCTATTCTTGACTATCATGACAATAAAAAGTTTAAAAATAACCTGCGATAATAATCGAACAACACGAAACCCAAAGCGGAAAACCCGATTTCCCTGCCACTACCACTTCATCACGATACAATATCATACATACGAATTATTGCGCCAAGTGAGTTATGACAACATTGGCCGTGCTGTATGCCCGTATTACCGACATAACTGTTCGAATGTTTCGAGTATATAAGTATGTATAGTACCTATACGATAATTATTACAGTCACAGCCGTTAAACGTTTTAAGTTTTCACTTGACATACTTTTATATGATATTGAAGTTTTGATGATTTGGTGCTGAGTTATTAATTTGTGATAGTTTTAAAATTGTACCTACTGACTACTGTTGTACTGTTACAAATGGATCAATTCGTTCTTGATATTTTAACGTATTTACGTATACCGGAACAAATTATTCAAGAATTTAAAGGTGAGTTTTATACTTTTAAATTTGGTAAGCATTTAAATTATCATATTTTTTAGGTTGATAAAAAATCCGAAAACGTTTTATTAAACACGTGTTTGGGTAGGTAATAGGTAGATATTTAATCTATTGATTACTTGATCTGATTTTCCATTTTTAATTTTCATAGGCTACGCTATAGTATTTCATTGATAGAACTTCATGACGTATTGACATGTGTTCTAGGTACTAATCTAAAAGTTAAATTTGATTTTAAATATTTAATGAATTATAGATCAACAAATTAATGAAGAAAGTTTCAAAAGTTTGACAGAATCTATGGTTAAAGAACTAGTTCCTCAAATGGGATCACGCTCTAAATTTTTTAAAAAAATTGAAGAGTTAAAATCTACTAGCAGAAATTTGTACAATGGACAAAATACTTTTAGTGATCAAGATCCAGATCAAGTATTACCTCACTTATAAAATTCCTTTAACTTTGAAAATATTATAATAATTGTAATTATTTACCTACTTATAATCAACATTTTGTTTAAATAATAGGCCTTAACAAATTCTATGTTAAACATTTAGTTGACCAACAAGTTGATGTAATCAAGAACTCTTTTGAATTAGGTAAGTTTATACTAAACTAATAAAAATTAAAACAAACCATAGCATTTTCAATGCTTATATTTAATTACATATTATACTTAAAAATTGTTTATAGGAAATGTTGTGACTATTGCTGCTCTTAAAATTTTTGTTCAGTTATTTAAGCCAGTTACTGTGTCAAAACGAACAAACACTGGGGGTTCAAAAACAAGTTATTTCAGACCATCTAAACTTGAAATACAGCAGTCATTTATATACTACATCAGTGTAAGAAAAAAATATAAAAAAATTATATGAAAAATAATATATACATAAAATATTAAATGAATTTGTTTTTTACAGAATGTATCGCAGTTAAAAGAAGTTGATGATGCCAAATCAAATAGGGCCTATAAAATAGGACAACAATTGAAACCATATATGATATATGTTGAAACTGGTGATAGTGATCTCTTTTTATGTTGTAATTAACAAATACTTTTACAAGGTCGAAAGTGCGCTAAAAGCAGTAGATATTTCCTTCAAATTTTATTTTTCATTTCATTTGAGTTATACCCCTGAATGTGAACAAATATGAAACTTCATTCAAAAATAAATGTATAATATTGAAACTAAATATAACAAACATTTTTAATCTGTCAATAGTATGATCAACGACTTAAATAACTGTTAGTTCATACCCAAGTTTTATTTTCACTATTCTATTTAATTATTTATATCTTATTTAAAAATTAAGATACAAACATTTTATTTTGTTTAAGTTTTGTTAAAAATTATTCAGTTTTTATTAAATATTTTTTAAACTCTACTATCATGCCTGATTGTTTTGTTTGTTCCAATAATTTTAATTGCCCCATAGCTTTATTGAGGCATATAAAGTTATTTCATTGTTTTGATAAAATAGCTGAGTATAAGTGTTTAAAAGTGAACTGTCATAGAATTTATAGTTCATTTAATTCATTTACTAAACACTGTAAAGGTCATAATTTTGTTCATCAATAACCATTGGATAATATAGCTGCACCATATAATGTACCATTGAATTTGAATCTTAATACTAATAATGATAATAGTTTAAGTTTTAGTGTGCTAGACGACCATTCTGAAATAGCTGATGATCAGCAAATAACTGTAGCTAAGTTTAAAAAAATAGTCACAGGGGATGCAATAATATTAATGTCAAAATGGTATGATGAATCAGTTGTACCAAGAAACAAACGCTTATTAATGATGTAAATTCTTTTAATGAAAATTGCTTACAAACATTAAAAACTAAAGTCTTACACAGTTTAAAAAACCATGAAAATGATTGTAATTCACTAATCAAAATATCAGAAATGTTTGATGTAGTTAGTAATCCCTTTATAAACCTACAATCCGAGTGTAAGCGTATGTAATTGTTAGAAAATATGGGCCTTTATATAAAACCTATTGAAATTATTATTGGCAGTAAATATAAAGAAGTTATGAAGGATGGTAATATTTTGGTTGAAACTGTTAATGTAAATATTTGTTTTATTTCATTAAGATTTGTCTTTAAAGTTTTTTTTGAACAACCTAATGTTTTAAAAACTATTTTGAAATATTTTGATGATTTGATGTCTGAGAGTGAAGACATTATTTCTAGCTATATACAAAGTGAAGTTTGGAAAGAGAAATGCCGTAATAATCCTGGCAAAGTAGTAATACCTTTCTTTTTATATTTTGACGAGTATGAGACTGCTAACCCACTTGGATCTTATGCTGGGGAAAAAAAATAGGAGCTGTTTATGTGTCTTTTGGATCATGTTTCCCTCCACAATTAAGTTCATGCTTAAACTATATTTTTCTTGCCCAACTTTTTAACGCTAATGACAAGAAAACATTTGGGAACAAAATTATTTTTAAGCAATTAATTGCTGAAATTAACTATTTTTCAAAGTAATGGTATAAATTTAACTGTTTAAAATAAGAGTATAACTATATTCTACTGTTTAGCCTTAATTCTTGGTGACAATTTGGGTATACATTCAATTTTAGGATTTAGTGAAAGTTTCATGGCAAATTTTCCATGTCGGTTCTGTAAATGTTCTAAATTTGATTGTAACTATTCAGTTATTTGTAACAACAGTAAATTAAGAGATGAGGAAAATTATTTACAAGACTTGTTAACTGATAATGTATCTACAACAAGCATTAAAGAAGCATGTGTATGGAATCAAATTAATGGGTTTCATGCAGTTTATAATTATTCTATAGATTTAATGGACAACGTTTTGGAAGGTTCGTACAATATTTCTAATATATTATATGAATTTCTTCTAAATTTTAAATATTTTTCTTTAGGAACATGAAACAATCGTATTCAGTGTTATAATTATGGTGCTCTCGAAATTCAAAATAAACCACAATTAATTTCCATTGATGTTTTGAAAAAAAAAAAAAATTTAAATTTCTGTTATTGAAATGTTGTGTTTTAACCAGCATTTAGGTGTAATGATAGGTGACTTGGTCCCTGTTGATTCTGAAATTTGGCAGTTATACATACTATTAAGAAAAATTATTGAGATTGTGACTTTAAAATCAATATACTACCAGGATATGCAATACTTTTAACAACTTTAATCACAGAACATCGCCAGTTATATCTAAAATTATTTAACACCAACCTAAAACCTAAACATCATCATTTGTTACATTATCCATATGTTATGAGAAAAGTCGAACCAGTATCTCATTTATGGTCAATGCGTTCCGAGTCAAAACATAGGGAATTTAAATTAACTGCACATTCTATTACCAGTCGAAAAAATATTTGTTTAACATTAAGTATAAAACATCAATTAAAACTTGCATGCCGTTTTTTATCAAAATCAAGTATATTATCATAATCATTAGACATAGAAAAAAAATTGATTTATCTGAAACTATCATTGAAAATATTCAACTTGAGATAACTGATCCTGTTATTAATTTTAATGTTGTGAGCTTTGTATCTTGGGTAGAAGTGAAAGGTACTCGATATTCAACTAAACATAATATGACAATAATAGTTGGTGTAGAAGACATGCCAACATTTATTACCATTAAATATATATTTTTTAAGCCCCAGAGTGAAATTCCTTATTTAATTGGTCAATTATTGAACACTCAACATTTTAATGAACATTTACAGGCATATGAGGTTAAAACTAATACTAGTTTAATATGCATTTCTTTTAACAGTCTTTTAGTTGAACATAGCCCATGTACTTTAAACACATCATCCAATGGTTGTACATGCCCTTATAAAGTTAGCAGCATAACTATAACAGACACATATACAATACACCCAACAAAATTGTTGGTAACTTGTTGGATATTGTTGGATTACCCCCAGACTTTGTTGGACTTTATTTTTGCCGGTAGAGCTTTCGACACTTTTGTGCTGCTAACTATACTCTAACAGCACAACTTTACGCTAGCAAAATTTCACCCCTATAAAAAATGTCCATCTCGACTTGTTGGACACTGTTGGACCTTTCTGAAAATTTGTTGGACATTATTTTAGCTGGTACAGCTTTAGACACTTTTGTGCTGCAACATTAGTAGAGGGTAAAGTAGTTTCGCTGCTGTACAGTTGGTTACAAGATAATTTTAAAAGAATTATTGTTCAATGCATTTTTAATCAATAAATTAATAAGTGTCTAAAATTGAATAAGAATAATTTTATTTAAACATAAATACCACCTCGGTTTTTTTAAAAAAAATTAATTAAATAATATAACTTGTAGGAGTTGATTAAGATATAATATTATGTAGTTATACAATTAAAAATGAGAATTGTATCTTAATAAATTACTAAGATATAAAAAAAAGGGTATATGAGAAGTTAATTTCGAATAAAATATAAAATATGTGGTGTTACACTAATGTTCTTAATACTGCTGAGTCTTCTTATTTTTCGGCTTATATCATCGTGGAGTTCCCAATCAAGCTGGACATTTTTTATAGAGGTGAAATTTCGCTAGCGTAAAGTTGTGCTGTTGGCAGCACAACTTTGAAAAGCTCTACCGACAAAAATAAAGTCCAACAAAGTCTGGGGGTAATCTAACAATGTCCAACAAGTTACCAACAATTTTGTTGGGTGTATTGCATATGTGTCTGTCATAGTTGTGCTGCTAACTTTATGAGGGTGTTGTGCATACATATCTTGTAATTTATAAATGTATAGATATTATAGTATATTATATAATTTTGTATACATTTTTATTTTTGATCTTTATAATAAAATTATTAACCTTAATAGGTTTTTGTGTATATTTTATTTTTGTATCTTTATTCTTTAAAATTATTGTATATTTATTACCTATTGTTTTCTCCATTTGTGTTTCAATAAGTAGGTACCGATTTATATTTAATGCATTTGGTATAGGTAATTATATTATATGTTATGAGTATATAATATTTAAATATATAAAAACAAGTATAATGAAAACTTATTTTTAAGTTTTTTAATTCCAATCTCTAATGTACATTTTATGATAATTATTTATGTAATAGGTACTAATTTATAAGATTTTAACTACCTACCTATTTAGATTTAAAAAATATCTGTAGGTGCATAATACTACCTATAGTCTTCAGAATATTATGTTAGGCATAAATTACACCGCTACCGATACATAATATTAATAATAATAAAAATAAAATAACCACCAACATAATAACTATGTCAGGACAACCATAATACATTGTAGCTGTAACTATGGTTGGATTCACTATATGAGGCCCTGTAAAATAATATAACTAACCTTAATTATATTATTAGGAGAACCATAATACATTGTAGTTATAACTATTTTGTATGGTTAGATACTATATAGAGACCTACCTATATAAAAAAATAAACTAACCTATTATTATGCTAGGACAACCATAATAATATATAGTTGACAATTTAACCATAATATTTATGTTGTCGCAACACAATCATTCCAACATTCTTCATTTAGTACTCCCAACTATGCTAAAATGTTGTCTGCTACATTAATTAATGGTTATAGTAACCATTTTTATGGTTACTGCAACCAAATATTTTTTTCCGTGAACGAGTTTCCACAAAATAGATTTTGGTTTTGGGTATAACTCTAAAAAAAATGACCGTATATAATTTTCACTGAATTACTATATTTGAATTTTCTACACACCATACAATTTTCAAAATATTAAAATATATTTTATAGGAGTATGACATTTTCGATTTTTATTTATCCTTTTTTTTTTTAATTAGTGAAATAATAAAGATGTCACTCAAAAAAATTAAAAACGTAATATAAGTTTAGGAAGAGGATCGGAAATTATTTTTTTGTAATTTAAAAATATTATTCGTGGTCTCGTGGGTACCTACTTGAAACTTCTACATAGTATTATAGACTATAACAGGGATGGCAAATAGGATTTGTTCAACGTGCCTTTTTAGAACACAATTAAAAAAACAAATTTTATTCGTGCCACTAATATAATATTTGTTAACAACACAGAGAAATTTTACAAAATGAAAAATGAATAATAATAATGTAGAAAATAATTATTAAAATAATCAATTTTTATCGTTTTACTTCATATTACTTGAAACAATTTTTTACGTCTGGTTAATATGCGCTGTTGCTTTCAAGGTATATAAATATAATATAATATAGACACATGAAAGTCTGTCGTGTGCCATTGAAATATTTTTGCGTGCCACTTATTTGCCAACACTATATAACAACTTATTTGAAAAAATACACTAACTGTGATTCTATTAGATTATTTTCGTTTTTCGTTTATGGAATTCGTTTATTTTTTCCGTTATAACGTTTTAAAGACCCGAATAGGATTAATTTTAAAAATATTAACTCATTTAAGAGAATGTCAGCGTAGGTATCATTTGTTTTCTCTCTCTGGTCCACGCGCAACATAGACAAAACGCTACATTAGCACAGAATCATTTTTTCTATGTTTTTAAGTAGTCTTAGAGTAAATTTACCCATTACAAAAAAGATAAAGAATAATATTTTTGAGGGAATGACATATCGGCTTTATATTTTGTTGTTATTTGACTTTGTATTCTGACTTTGTAGACTTACAAAATAAACAAAAACATGTTGTAAATTTAAATCATGTTTAAATCGTATTGAAACAATATTTAGAGAAATCGATATTTCATTCCTTCAGAAATATTATTATCTATGATTTTTGTAATGGGTGGTTTTCTCTAAGACTATTTAAAAACATAGAAAAGATGATTCTGCGTATATACGTTTTGTCTATGTTGCGCTTAGGCTAGACATCTGAAAACTTTACAGATATTATTTAATTTCACTGTTATATTTGTCAAATTAAGATTCTACTTACAGTACTATTACTACTAAAGGGTAGGTACCTTCCATTTATAAATAAATAAATAAATAATCTATATTGATAAATAACTTTTCCCCCTAGATTCAATTAAATAGGTATAATTTAATATATTATATAAAGAAGTTTTAAAAAATATTATTAATTATTTTAAAGTGAAACTTTTAATTTTACGTAATTTTAATGTGTTTTTCTTTTGTATAATTTATTCACAATTATTATAGGGTTATCTATTTTTTTTTTATCATGAATAGGGCTGAGGACTTCTAGTTTTTTTCATATTTTTTTAGAAAGATCGTGGAAAAATTCTAGTGTATCACAAATGTACTTCATAACGCCAGGAGATCAAATTAAAAATTTTATTTTACATATTTTTGCATATTTTGTCATCTATGCATTTATATTTGAGTACCTATATTAGAAAAATTAAGAACATATTTGGCAATTTTCGAAATAAGTTCTTAAATTAACTTGGACAAAAAAGAACAAAGTGGTAAATTTTCCATTTCAAAATTATATTTTTACTATCATTAGGTAATTTACTATCTGACCGATAAAATCGATAAAACCGAAACGCCTATAAGTAATGAATTTCAGTTGTCCGTCATATTTCGTCACGTACTCGTATTATTGTGCACACTGCGTGAAATATTTTCGTCGAGTAATTATTTTGTCTCTTTCAAATTTTTTTAGTAATATTATATAGACGAAGAAGTAGAATTTTCAAATACTTTTTAATGAACTAACCATATAATGTAATTTTTGCTTATTTTTATAAAATAAATATATAATAAGAATAACTAATAAGATGAAATAATTTTTTAGAGCATATTTCTTGATTTTTAAGTGCATATTATTAGATTTTTAAGTGCTAGAAGTCTTCAGCCCTAATCATGACCTATCTTTGCCTATCATTACATACTTAACTCCTAATTTCATTAGTATTTTATAATAAAAAAAATAATATATATGTTGAATTAAATTAGGTATAGGTATATATTTTATTAAGTAGTTTCTTACCTTTGTTCTAGTTTAAATCGGTGATCGACGATGGTAATGACAAATTACTTCAATGGATCCGGTTATTCTGCAAATACAATATAAATTATAATAAAATACATATGAATATGTCTAAAAAATTGTATTAATAATTATAATGTGTCATTTTTAATTGTACGAAATTTTAATATGCTTTACTGATTATTGTATTTTTCACTATTCCTTTAATCAGTATTTATAATAATGTATTTATAGTTTGTTTAACTTCAAATCGATTATTTTATATCGAGCACTAACATGAGGTTACGACTAGTGACGAAAAATGAACACTGAATACTGAATTACCGATAGGTAGTGTGTACGAGTGGTGTAGAAGTATTATGTTCGATATCCCCCCACCGTGACCAGTCCCACCAATCGACAACGGACCACCCCGTTATATGTATATAAGTAGAATAAATATGCCGATCCTGGCACCTCCGCCTCCGCCTCCACCTCCGCACCTCCGCCTCCGCCACCGCCGCCGCCGCAGCTGCCCGATGGCGTACGTGTGACGTATGTAAAGACCCTTTACAAAGTAAAGGAAAAAGAATACAAAGGAAATTGTATAAAAAATCAAGCCCAACCTTGAAACGATCTGCTTATTGTGCCCGACCGGTCGTCAGGATGGCGCCGACTCATAATGTATATCCCTACACCACCCCTTACATATCCATATTCAATTCATCGATAATCGATTAAAAACGTACGTCGCCAGGATGTCGCACACTAAAGATATTAAATACCTATTAGTGAATAACACACACATTAATAACGTGCTTGGTTGGATGGTTTTCCTAATCACTAGGTTGGAAAATGATTATATTATTTTCGCGCTCAGTGTCACTAAAATTCTTCATTTTCCGTACAATCTATACGGGCACATCGATCGTGAAAATTGCTTCATTTCCTAGGTACATTTACGGTATAATGCATATTATTTTAGATTCTGGGTGAACGATTTTCTTATTTTTTGTAACTAAAAACTAACGACTGTAGATACTTGAAAATTTTTAAAATGTTCTACGTTTATAGCTAAGGATTGAAAATTAAAAACAAGATTCCACGTAAATTGGTTATATTTAAATTACTTTATTCGCCTTAATATCATCAAATATACTTAGGAATATCATAGGCTACTGACCGTTTTCGCTCGAAATCGTTTTTCTCATACAATATGATAGTATATCATTGAATTCAAATTTAACACCATTCATTACATTGAACCACTTCTACCCTACTGTACAGCTAAGTGACATACACTTACCTACTTTTTTATAATTAAAATTCATAAATATAAAATTTCGCATTATATACGATTTTTGTTTTATTTTTTAATCGTCATATATTATTTTTTTTAATTCGTATATACATATTAATTGTGTATATATATATAACGTTTTCCGCCGTGTAGGAACTTACTATTTCCCTTCTGTAATACTTAAATTTTTATTAATACGTAATTGTATTTATTTTATACTCTGAGAGTAGCGATGAATGTATTGTATCATTGAGTATATAATGTATATATTATTATTATTATTATTATTATTATTATTACAATTATTATCTATTTATTACAAAATACAAGAAAATTACATAATATAGTGTAAAACGTATATACATACTCTATAATCTCATAGAAAATTGATCTAGTTAGTGCATTTGAAAGATCAAATAGAAAATTACCAGTAGTTATCGAAAGCGTCGACAAAAAAATCAAATATTGAAAAAATCGATTTAATTCTTTTGGTGGTGGTACTCAAAAACTAATAACCATAGAAACAAAATATTTTTATTAGCATTTTCCGTATATGGTAAAAATTTCGAAATATTTTGACTCTTTTTGAGCTAATAATAGCCTTCAGACATTTTTATTAACTATTGTTGTTAAAAATATTTAAATATAGGTACTTAATAGAAATAGGCTCAACAATTAAATGCAAGGTTCCTTATAAGTGGCTTCAATAGCAGTTGAAATATTAAAGCTACATACTACATAGTCATGATTATTTGATTACCGATATGTATTTAAATTTCTAATGTTGATAAAATTCATCAAAAATAATAAATGTTTTTATTTTTAATAAAGGATTCCAAACAAGTTTTTATACATTTATCAAGAAAAAAAAGGTGGGTAAGCGGATGTCGCTCTGCTATAACAGTAGGTTTCAAGTGGATCACTTGAATAATGGATGGCATTAAATTGGAATTCAATGTAAATTCAATTTTTATCTAGATAATATTTAAGTTATTTATTCCCAAAACTGATTATTAAATAGTTTTTAACTTTGTAAGTTGTAATGATATGCTCACGCATCATTATAATACATAAACTAAAATCTTATAGAAAAATAAATAACGGCCAGACTGTCGTTCGTAGAAATCAACTATCCCCAATAAAACATTGTCCCCGACAAAAAGTCTTTGCCGCCGAAGAGAAATATAGTTCGGAGAAATACAAAAACCTTTGATAAAACCGCCTACCACTCAATGGTATCTCGAGAGCCCTCCGAACACCTGCAGGAAGGTATAGCATAATTTTACTATTTTAGCATCTGATATTAAATAACTAGGACAGGAGTCGTTTTTATATTTATCGTTTTTTTGTGCATTACCAAGCTAAATTCGTATTGCATACGTGACACCGGTATTCGGAAAAAAAAAGCCCCTGAAGGAAAAGCTCCAATATCAAAATACGGTAAAAAAAGCCACACCGATAGGAAAAAAAATCCTCGTACTAACTAAATACATAACGCATTTTCATTATAGTGTACATTTTATAATATAATACTTGTATATAGGTAACCTAACCTTTTTTGGACATAGGTATATTCTATAACCATATATATATGTTATGTATAGTATATAATTTTACATCATAAAATTTAATAAAATAATACGCCAAATATTTATTTAACTATAGATATAAATATACATTTGAATATATAAGATTAAAATATAGTAGGGTAATAAAAGTAATTGCAAGATAAAAGATTGCAGCTATACTTGTATACTTTATAATAATTAATGAGTAATACATAATTAATAATATATGTTATTGAACTATTTATTATATATATTTTGATTTATGGTTTATGTTTTATTATTTTTTAACTGTGATTTAATTAGTTATTGTTTAATGTCATATAGTAGATGCAATTTTTTTTATAGTTACCTTTTAATAAAATAAATATATCGTCTAGTATAATAAATATTAAATTAGATACATACCTAATAATATAATAATTAATGAAAAACAATTGTTACTAAACTAGTATTTTAGAATATTATATATTTTATGGTTATAGATATTATATTAAATAAGTGTTACATTGATAAATGTAATGATTATATTATGATTATAATTAATTATGTAAATCATAAAAAAAAAGAATAATTGGTACGGGGCTTTTTTTTCCAATGAATGTTGTCCGGGGCTTTTTTTTCCTAGATTCGCGACAACAGACACTTTATTTCATTTCACTATAACACATAGCTAAGAGTTGAAAATTTGACACAACCTTCACAATAGACATGTACAGCTTGTGTATAAAAATATAAGAAATACATTGAAACATTTTCATTTTCTATTTATTAATATTTTTTTATTTGGGTAAAATTTATCAGACGTATAATTATTAAACGTTAACTATCTTTAAAATGTATAACATGTTTAATTTACATAGCTAAGAGTTGAAAATTTGACACAACCTTCACAATAGACATGTACAGCTTGTGTATAAAAATATAAGAAATACATTGAAACATTTTCATTTTCTATTTATAAATATTTTTTTATTTGGGTAAAATTTATCAGACGTATAATTATTAAACGTTAACTATCTTTAAAATGTATAACATGTTTAATTTACATAGCTAAGAGTTGAAAATTTGACACAACCTTCACAATAGACATGTACAGCTGTGTATAAAATATAGAAGAAATACATTGAAACGTTTTCATTTTCTATTTATTAATATTTTTTTATTTGGGTAAAATTTTTCAGACGTATAATTATTAAACGTTAACTATCTTTAAAATGTATAACATGTTTAATTTACATAGCTAAGAGTTGAAAATTTGACACAACCTTCACAATAGACATGTACAGCTTGTGTATAAAAATATAAGAAATACATTGAAACGTTTTCATTTTCTATTTATTAATATTTTTTTATTTGGGTAAAATTTTTCAGACGTATAATTATTAAACGTTAACTATCCTTAAAATGTATAAAATGTTCAATTTACATAGCTAAGAGTTGAAACTTTGACACAACCTTTACAATAGACATGTACAGATTGTGTATAAAAATATTAGAAATATATTGAAAAGATTTCATTTTCTATGTATTTATATTTTTTTATTAAGATAAAATTTTTGAAACGAATAATTAATAAGCGTTAACTATCCTTAAAATGTATAAAATGTTCAATTTACATAGCTAAGAGCTGAAAATTTGACACAACCTTCACAATAGACATGTACAGCTTGTGTATGAAAATATAAGAAATACATTGAAACGTTTTCATTTTCTGTTTATTAATATTTTTTTATTTGGGTAAAATTTATCAGACGTATAATTATTAAACGTTAACTAACTTTAAAATGTATAACATGTTTAATTTACATAGCTAAGAGTTGAAAATTTGACACAACCTTCACAATAGACATGTACAGCTTGTTTGGTATAAAAATATAAGAAATACATTGAAACGTTTTCATTTTCTGTTTATTAATATTTTTTTATTGGGTAAAATTTATCAGACGTATAATATTAAACGTAACTATCTTTAAAATGTATAACATGTTTAATTTACATAGCTAAGAGTTGAAAATTTGACACAACCTTCACAATAGACATGTACAGCTGTGTAAAAATATAAGAAAAGAAATGAAAACATTTTCATTTTCTATTTATTAATATTTTTTTTTTGGGTAAAATTTATCAGACTATAATTATTATACGTTAACTATCTTTAAAATATATAACATGTTTAATTTACATAGCTAAGAGTTGAAAATTTGACACAACCTTCACAATAGACATGTACAGCTTGTGTATAAAAATATAAGAAATACATTGAAACATTTTCATTTTCTATTTATTAATATTTTTTTATTTGGGTAAAATTTTTCAGACGTATAATTATTAAACGTTAACTATCTTTAAAATGTATAACATGTTTAATTTACATAGCTAAGATTTGAAAATTTGACACAACCTTCACAATAGACATGTACAGCTTGTGTATAAAAATATAAGAAATACATTGAAACATTTTCATTTTCTATTTATTAATATTTTTTTATTTGGGTAAAATTTTTCAGACGTATAATTATTAAACGTTAACTATCCTTAAAATGTATAAAATGTTCAATTTACATAGCTAAGAGTTGAAACTTTGACACAACCTTTACAATAGACATGTACAGATTGTGTATAAAAATATTAGAAATATATTGAAAAGATTTCATTTTCTATGTATTTATATTTTTTTATTAAGATAAAATTTTTGAAACGAATAATTAATAAGCGTTAACTATCCTTAAAATGTATAAAATGTTCAATTTACATAGCTAAGAGTTGAAAATTTGACACAACCTTCACAATAGACATGTACAGCTTGTGTATAAAAATATAAGATATTTATTGAAAATATTTCATTTTATAAGTATTTACATTTTGAATTTTAATTTTAATGAGAAAATTTTAATATAAAATAATGTATTATGGTTTATTATTTTCAGTTTTCAAACCTACACTATGTTGATTGAATACAGGGTTCATAAATTATATGTTAATAAGTGAGCTAGCTCACAATAATTGTGTGATTAGAATTAGAATTTTTTTATTTGGAAAACATTTTTAAACGAATAAATAATAAGCGTTAACTATCCTTAAAATGTATAAAATGTTCAATTTACATAGCTAAGAGTTGAAAATTTGACACAACCTTCACAATAGACATGTACAGCTTGTGTATAAAAATATAAGAAATACATTGAAACGTTTTTAATTTCTATTTATTAATATTTTTTTATTTGGATAAAATTTTTCAGACGCATAATTATTAAACGTTAACTATCTTTAAAATGTATAAAATGTTCAATTTACATAGCTAAGAGTTGAAAATTTGACACAACCTTCACAATAGACATGTACAGCTTGTGTATAAAAATATAAGAAATACATTGAAACATTTTCATTTTCTATTTATTAATATTTTTTTATTTGGGTAAAATTTTTCAGACGTATAATTATTAAACGTTAACTATCTTTAAAATGTATAACATGTTTAATTTACATAGCTAAGATTTGAAAATTTGATATAACCTTCACAATAGATTACTACAGCTTGGGTATAAAAATATAAGATATTTATTGAAAATATTTCATTTTATAAGTATTTACATTTTGAATTTTAATTTTAATGAGATAATTTTAAAATAAAATAATGTATTATGGTTTATTATTTTCCGTTTTCAAACCTACACTATGTTAATTGAATACAGGGTTCACTCATTACATGTTAACAAGTGACCTAGCTCACAATAGTTGTGTGATTAGAATTAGAATTTTTTTATTTGGAAAACATTTTTAAACAAATAATTAATGAACTAAGAGTTGAAAATTTGACACAAGCTTAACAATAGATTCCTACAGCTTGGGTATAAAAATATTAGAAATACATTGAATGTTTATTACTTTTGGCTTCTAAAGGTAAATCATAAATATAGAATAAAAAGTTCACTTAGTATATGTTAACAATTTACCCTGCTCAAAATAGTTTGAAATATTTTTACTTGGATTATTTCGATTAATACATTTTAAATTGAAAGTATTTTTAAATTACTAACTAATAACTGTGTTATATTTACGTAAAAATGTTTAATTTAATATACTTACAATATTCACAAATCGATTGTGTTGTATCAATATTCTCCATTATTTTTGACAATTCATCAACAATTTCTTTATCGCTTTATAAATTATAATAAAAACTTATAGTATATTTACTATTTTAGAAAAAGAAATAATTATATACTCACCTTGGGGATGATATTGTAGAGGTTGTTAAATTTGTACTACAGGGACGAGTTGTCAAGATGGATTGATTATTGAGATCTAACCCATTAGCTGTGGAAAATAAAAATGTTATACATTTTAAACTGAAAATATTTTTAAAGTTCTTTTGGCAGAACTATATTGTGAATAAACTAACTGTGTAAAATTCAAATATATGTGTAATTTATACTTACAATATTTACGAATTGGTTGTGGTGTGTCAATACTCTCCATTATGTTTGACAATTCATCAAGAATTTCTTTAGGACTTTATAAATTAAAATAAAAACGTGTAGTATATTTACTATGTAAGAAAACGAAATAATATTAATATACTAACATTGATGAATACATTGCAGAGGTTGTCGATTCCATATTACACGGACGATTGCTGAAGATTGATTAAATATTTAGTCGTTGTAGTAGGTACCGTTGGTTGTATATAGCAGCGGTGATTATTTCCTGATATTTAACAATAAAAGTTCATGAAAATATGGAAAAAAGTATCATTATGTTAACAACGATATAAATTGTTTTGTGACATTTTTAGTGTTGATTTCTTAATCTTTATGTTCATAAAGTACTAACACTTCAAGTAATTAAACACATAGTATCACTCGGATGAGGAATTCTGATAAATTTAATAAAACACCCTTGCTTTTTAAGCGAGTATTTTAACAGATCTTTTCTCGCCCGGGCATAACACTAGTTTTCATATGATTTTTAAGTATTTTTTCGTAGAGTTTTAAGTGAGTTTAAAGTAATCGATTTAATAAACAATTTTAAATTTTATAAGAGTAAAATGTTTTCTTTTTTTTGTTTGTATTTATGCATGTGAATTGAAATGATTTAATTTATCGTATTTATAGTAAATTATACATATAAATAGTATAATTTACTATAAATACGATTTAATGATATTTATTTAAATATATACGATTTAAAATATATAGAAATTCAAATACACTGTAATTTAAAAATTGTAAGTATATTTTATAAAAAAATAATATGTATTATACCGTTCACTTGTCGAGAATATTCGACAGTAATAAATATATATATATATATATTATATATATATTTATATTTATAAAATTCAAAAAATTAGAGTTAGGTTTTTATTGAACATTACTTTTCTCTGTTATTAATAAAAAAAGACATGACCATAATATTCTTAGTTCTACAAATGACAGTTAGCCTTTATTTATACGTGTGTTTATTTTCCACGACGAAAGACTGAATTAAAATAGTACGCGAGACTATGCGTTTTATTATTTGAATAATTAATATTCATATAATTTAAATTATACTATCGTGTTTTAATTTATATATATAATATAAAAAACTTTTCCACAAAAAGTTAGAATAAAAACTAAAAGTCGCGCGTACAATACGATGTCATGTCTACGATCGACATAGGTGGTAGGTAAAATAATTTTAAACAACCACCCGCGTAAGTGATGAGACGGTTTTTTATCGCTCGGATTGAAAATGATTATATTATTTTCGCGCTCGCTGTCCCTAAGATCTTCTATTTTCCGTAGAATTTACAAGCACGTCAATCGTAACATTATCAGTATAATGCGTCTTATAATAATTTAGTTGTAAATATTTTTACAATTTAAATTATATTATCATATTTGAATTTGTAAATATTTTAAACCGTGTGTTATATTTATATGAGTTATACGTTGAAATTATCGTACAGACGTACTGTATTTAAAAAGATTTTCAAAAGATTGAACATAACACAACAATTAAATTATTCAAGAATTTTTACAAAACGATGTTATTTAAATTGAATTAATATTAATAATAAAATATATAAATATTATTTAAATACACATCTATACATACTAATAATATAAATAACTAAACATAATACTTCTATGCCTTGTAAATGTATATAAATATAATATAAATACCTACACAACCCACCTTCTGAATGTCTCGTAGGTAGTAACAATTTCTACACAAAACTCAAATTCTCACTCGTACGATTGGGTATGAGGGGTTGTTCTTTCAGACGTCTGTACAAGAGTAATAAAATATATAACAAACAAATATATATATATACATGTCCGCCGTCCGGCGCTGTGGGTGGGGTTTCACAATATGACAGGGTTGGTCAGAGGTTTCAAGGTTCCAGAGATCGACATTTTTTGACCGTAAATGTAAACCAGATGATAAAACACTTAAGTATATGGGGTTAGCGTAATCGTATTGAACAAATATACATAAATAACAATCGGCAGTAATTCATGTGTAACAGGGTCGTTTAAATTTCCTATACAAATTGAAAAAATCTACACCATACTGTTAAATAAACGACGGCGTCTGTTTTCTTGAACGTGAGACATTTATATAAATATATACGATATTTAGAATTTTTAAACTAAAATAATTTTCTACACCATCGTAAATTGAAACAAATTTACATCCACTGTAGATCGTACCTACGAACTGTTAATATTCAATTATTAAAACGATATAATATGTCAGGAAATGATTTTTCTATACCTACCATAAACATTTACCATAAATATTACACACGATTTAAAATATATACAAATTAAAAAAAACGGTAATATAATATAAATTGTTAGAATATAAATAATTAAAATAATAAAACGCGGTGTATGGTAAATATTCAACGGAAATTAATCGATTTTCACAATTCATGTGTCCGTAGATTCCACAAAAAAATGAGGTTCTTAAGGACAACAAGCGCAAAAATAATATAATCATTTTTCATCTGAGCATTAAATAATAAATCATATCATCGCGCACGGATATACAATTGTACAACTTGGGTATACAAATATTAGAAGTACATCGAAACGGATTTATTTTATAAGTGTTTAAAATTGAATAATAAATAAAAACACGCTAAAATTAAAATTAAAAAGCTAAATGTGTTGAGAGTGGGGTGTTGATCGTTAATATAACTTTTAAAAATATGGAGACTGACGTTTAAGGGGTCGGCGTAATAGTCGAGCTGAAGGTGAGCGCGTTGAAATCACGCCGGCAGGCGACCGATATACCGGTGTAATATTCCATTAGGAAAAATCGCATGAAAAACATGCTAAAATTAAAATTAAAAAGCTAAATGCGTTGAGAATGGGGTGATGATCGTTAGTAAAACGTTTAAAAAATTGGAGACCGATGTTTAAGAGGTGAGCGTAATCGTCGAGCGGAAGGTGAGCGCAATGAAATCACGCCGGCAGGCGACCGATATAGTGGTGTAATATTACACTAGGAAAAATCGCATGAAAAACATGCTGAATTTAAAATATAATGAGTGAACCCTGTATTCATTTAACATAGTCTAGGTTTGAAAACTGAAAATAATAAACCATAATACATTAATTTTATTTTAAAATGTTCTCATTAAAATTAAAATTCAAAATATAAATACATAGAAAATGAAATCTTTTCAATGAATTTCTAATATTTTTATACACAAGCTATACATGTCTAGTGTGAAGGTTGTGTCAAATTTTCAACTCTTAGCTATGTAAATTGAAAATTTTATACATTTTAAGGATAGCAACCGCTTATTAATTATTCGTTTAAAAAATGTTTTCCAAATAAAAAAATATGAATACAAAAAAATGAAATATTTTCAATGTATTTCTATTATTTTTATACACAGGCTGTACATATCTGTTGTGAAGCTTGTGTCAAATTTTCAAATCTTAGCTATGTAAATTGAACATTTTATTCATTTTAAGGATTGTGAACGTTTATTAATTATTCGTTTAAAAAATGTTTTCCATATAAAAAAATTCTAATTCTAATCATACAGCTATTATGAAGAGAGTCTTTTTGAACATATACTAAGTGAATCTTGTATTCAATTAACAAAATGTAATTTTCTAAATAAAATTTAAATACATTGATTAAACTGGTATAATATTACACTAGGAAAAATCGCATGAAAAATATGCTGAAATTTAAATTAAAAAGCTAAATGTGTCGAGAGTGGGGTGGTAATCATGAATATTACTCTTAAATAATGAAGACTTAAGTATAAGGGGGGGGGAGGGTCAGCGTGTCGTCTAGTGCGAGGTGTTTAAAAAAATATTCTGGGTTCAACAATGATAATCGGGAGTGATTTATGTGTAAATGGGTCATTTATATTTTCTATACAAATGAAAATGTCTTCACCGTACTGTTAAATAAACGACGGCGTATGTTTTCTTGAACGTGAGACATTTATATAAATATATACGATATTTAGAATTTTTAAACTAAAATAATTTTCTACACCATCGTAAATTGAAACAAATTTACATCCACTGTAGATAGTACCTACGATCTGTTTAAATTCAATTATTAAAACGATATAATATGTCAGGAAATGATTTTTCTATACCATAAACGTTTACCATAAATATAACACACGATTTAAAATCGAGCGGAAAGTGAGCGCGTTGAAATCACGCAGGCAGGCGACCGATATACCAGTGTAATATTACATTAGGAAAAATCGCATGAAAAACATGCTAAAATTAAAATTAAAAAGCTAAATGCGTTGTGGGTGGGGTGATGATCGTTAGTAAACCGTTTAAAAAATTGGAGACCGATGTTTAAGAGGTGAGCGTAATCGTCGAGCGGAAGGTGAGCTCGTTGAAATCACGCCGGCAGGCGACCGATATACCGGTGTAATATTCCATTAGGAAAAATCGCATGAAAAACATGCTAAAATTAAAATTAAAAAGCTAAATGCGTTGAGAATGGGGTGATGATCGTTAGTAAACCGTTTAAAAAATTGGAGACCGATGTTTAAGAGGTGAGCGTAATCGTCGAGCGGAAGGTGAGCGCAATGAAATCACGCCGGCAGGCGACCGATATAGTGGTGTAATATTACACTAGGAAAAATCGCATGAAAAACATGCTAAATTTAAATATAATGAGTGAACCCTGTATTCATTTAACATAGTCTAGGTTTGAAAACTGAAAATAATAAACCATAATACATTAATTTTATTTTAAAATGTTCTCATTAAAATTAAAATTCAAAATATAAATACATAGAAAATGAAATCTTTTCAATGAATTTCTAATATTTTTATACACAAGCTATACATGTCTAGTGTGAAGGTTGTGTCAAATTTTCAACTCTTAGCTATGTAAGTTGAAAATTTTATACATTTTAAGGATAGCAACCGCTTATTAATTATTCGTTTAAAAAATGTTTTCCATTTAAAAAAATATGAATACAAAAAAATGAAATATTTTCAATGTATTTCTATTATTTTTATACACAAGCTGTACATATCTGTTGTGAAGCTTGTGTCAAATTTTCAACTCTTAGCTATGTAAATTGAAAATTTTATACATTTTAATGATAGCAACCGCTTATTAATTATTCGTTTACAAATGTTTTCAAAATAAAAAAATTCTAATTCTAATCACACAACTATTTAGAGCTGGGTCACTTATTAACATATAATTAGTGAACCTTGTATTCAATTATTATAGTGTAGGTTTGAAAACTGAAAATAATAAACTATAATACATTAATTTTATTTTAAAATGTTCTCATTAAAATTAAAATTCAAAATATAAATACATAGAAAATGAAATCTTTTCAATGAATTTCTAATATTTTTATACACAAGCTATACATGTCTAGTGTGAAGATTGTGTCAAATTTTCAACTCTTATCTATGTAAATTGAAAATTTTATACATTTTAAGGATAGCAACCGCTTATTAATTATTCGTTTAAAAAATGTTTTCCATATAAAAAAAATATGAATACAAAAAAATGATATATTTTCAATGTATTTCTATTATTTTTATACACAAGCTGTACATATCTGTTGTGAAGCTTGTGTCAAACTTTCAACTCTTAGCTATGTAAATTGAAAATTTTATACATTTTAATGATTGCAACCGCTTATTAATTATTAGTTTACAAATGTTTTCAAAATAAAAAAATTCTAATTCTAATCACACAACTATTTAGAGCTGGGTCACTTATTAACATATAATTAGTGAACCTTGTATTCAATTATTATAGTGTAGGTTTTAAAAACTGAAAATAATAAACTATAATACATTAATTTTATTTTAAAATGTTCTCATTAAAATTAAAATTCAAAATATAAATACATAGAAAATGAAATCTTTTCAATGAATTTCTAATATTTTTATACACAAGCTATACATGTCTAGTGTGAAGGTTGTGTCAAATTTTCAACTCTTAGCTATGTAAATTGAAAATTTTATACATTTTAAGGATAGCAACCGCTTATTAATTATTCGTTTAAAAAATGTTTTCCATATAAAAAAATTCTAATTCTAATCATACAGCTATTATGAAGAGAGTCTTTTTGAACATATACTAAGTGAATCTTGTATTCAATTAACAAAATGTAATTTTCTAATAAAATTTAAATACATTGATTAAACTGGTATAATATTACACTAGGAAAAATCGCATGAAAAACATGCTGAAATTTAAATTAAAAAGCTAAATGTGTCGAGAGTGGGGTGGTAATCATGAATATTTACTCTTAAATAATTGAAGAATAAGTATAAGGGGGGGAGGGTCAGCGTGTCGTCTAGTGCGAGGTGTTAAAAAAATATTCTGGGTTCAACAAATGATAATCGGGAGTGATTTATGTGTAAATGGGTCATTTATATTTTCTATACAAATTGAAAATGTCTTCACAGTAACTGTTAAAAACGACGGCGTATGTTTTTCTTGAACGTGAGACATTTATATAATATATACGATTTTAGAATTTTTAAACTAAAATAATTTTCTACACCACCATCGTAAATTGAAACAAATTTACATCCACTGTAGATAGTACCTACGATCTGTTTAAATTCAATTATTAAAACGATATAATATGTCAGGAAATGATTTTTCTATACCATAAACGTTTACCATAAATATAACACACGATTTAAAATCGAGCGGAAAGTGAAGCGCGTTGAAATCACGCAGGCAGGCGACCGATATACCAGTGTAATATTACATTAGGAAAAATCGCATGAAAACATGCTAAAATTAAAATTAAAAAGCTAAATGCGTTGGGGTGGGGTGATGATCGTTAGTAAACCGTTTAAAAAATTGGAGACCGATGTTTAAGAGGTGAGCGTAATCGTCGAGCGGAAGGTGAGCTCGTGAAATCACGCCGCAGGCGACCGATATACCGGTGTAATATTCCATTAGGAAAAATCGCATGAAAAACATGCTAAAATTAAAATTAAAAAGCTAAATGCGTTGAGAATGGGGTGATGATCGTTAGTAAACCGTTTAAAAAATTGGAGACCGATGTTTAAGAGGTGAGCGTAATCGTCGAGCGGAAGGTGAGCGCAATGAAATCACGCCGGCAGGCGACCGATATAGTGGTGTAATATTACACTAGGAAAAATCGCATGAAAAACATGCTAAATTTAAAATATAATGAGTGAACCCTGTATTCATTTAACATAGTCTAGGTTTGAAAACTGAAAATAATAAACCATAATACATTAATTTTATTTTAAAATGTTCTCATTAAAATTAAAATTCAAAATATAAATACATAGAAAATGAAATCTTTTCAATGAATTTCTAATATTTTTATACACAAGCTATACATGTCTAGTGTGAAGGTTGTGTCAAATTTTCAACTCTTAGCTATGTAAGTTGAAAATTTTATACATTTTAAGGATAGCAACCGCTTATTAATTATTCGTTTAAAAAATGTTTTCCATATAAAAAAATATGAATACAAAAAAATGAAATATTTTCAATGTATTTCTATTATTTTTATACACAAGCTGTACATATCTGTTGTGAAGCTTGTGTCAAATTTTCAACTCTTAGCTATGTAAATTGAAAATTTTACATTTTAATGATAGCAACCGCTTATTAATTATTCGTTTACAAATGTTTTCAAAATAAAAAAATTCTAATTCTAATCACACAACTATTAGAGCTGGGTCACTTATTAACATATATTAGTGAACCTTGTATTCAATTATTATAGTGTAGGTTTGAAAACTGAAAATAATAAACTATAATACATTAATTTTATTTTAAAATGTTCTCATTAAAATTAAAATTCAAAATATAAATACATAGAAAATGAAATCTTTTCAATGAATTTCTAATATTTTTATACACAAGCTATACATGTCTAGTGTGAAGATTGTGTCAAATTTTCAACTCTTAGCTATGTAAATTGAAAATTTTATACATTTTAAGGATAGCAACCGCTTATTAATTATTCGTTTAAAAAATGTTTTCCATATAAAAAAAATATGAATACAAAAAAATGATATATTTTCAATGTATTTCTATATTTTTATACACAAGCTGTACATATCTTTGTGAAGCTTGTGTCAAACTTTCTCAACTCTTAGCTATGTAAATTGAAAATTTTATACATTTTAATGATTGCAAACCGCTTATAATTATTAGTTTACAAATGTTTTCAAAATAAAAAATTCTAATTCTAATCACACAACTATTAGAGCTGGGTCACTTATTAACATATAATTAGTGAACCTTGTATTCAATTATTATAGTGTAGGTTTTAAAACTGAAAATAATAAACTATAATACATTAATTTTATTTTAAAATGTTCTCATTAAAATTAAAATTCAAAATATAAATACATAGAAAATGAAATCTTTTCAATGAATTTCTAATATTTTTATACACAAGCTATACATGTCTAGTGTGAAGGTTGTGTCAATTTTTCAACTCTTAGCTATGTAATTGAAAATTTTATACATTTTAGGATAGCAACCGCTTATTAATTATTCGTTTAAAAAATGTTTTCCATATAAAAAAATATGAATACAAAAAAAATGAAATATTTTCAATGTATTTCTATATTTTTATACACAAGCTGTACATATCTGTTGTGAAGCTTGTGTCAAATTTCAAATCTTAGCTATGTAAATTGAACATTTTATTCATTTTAAGGATTGTGAACGTTTATTAATTATTCGTTTAAAAAATGTTTTCCATATAAAAAAATTCTAATTCTAATCATACAGCTATTATGAAGAGAGTCTTTTTGAACATATACTAAGTGAATCTTGTATTCAATTAACAAAATGTAATTTTCTAAATAAAATTTAAATACATTGATTAAACTGGTATAATATTACACTAGGAAAAATCGCATGAAAAACATGCTGAAATTTAAATTAAAAAGCTAAATGTGTCGAGAGTGGGGTGGTAATCATGAATATTACTCTTAAATAATTGAAGACTTAAGTATAAGGGGGGGGGGAGGGTCAGCGTGTCGTCTAGTGCGAGGTGTTTAAAACAATATTCTGGGTTCAACAAATGATAATCGGGAGTGATTTATGTGTAAATGGGTCATTTATATTTTCTATACAAATTGAAAATGTCTTCACCGTACTGTTAAATAAACGACGGCGTATGTTTTCTTGAACGTGAGACATTTATATAAATATATACGATATTTAGAATTTTTAAACTAAAATAATTTTCTACACCATCGTAAATTGAAACAAATTTACATCCACTGTAGATAGTACCTACGATCTGTTTAAATTCAATTATTAAAACAATATAATATGTCAGGAAATGATTTTTCTATACCATAAACGTTTACCATAAATATAACACACGATTTAAAATCGAGCGGAAAGTGAGCGCGTTGAAATCACGCAGGCAGGCGACCGATATACCAGTGTAATATTACATTAGGAAAAATCGCATGAAAAACATGCTAAAATTAAAATTAAAAAGCTAAATGCGTTGTGGGTGGGGTGATGATCGTTAGTAAAACGTTTAAAAAATTGGAGACCGATGTTTAAGAGGTGAGCGTAATCGTCGAGCGGAAGGTGAGCTCGTTGAAATCACGCCGGCAGGCGACCGATATAGTGGTGTAATATTACACTAGGAAAAATCGCATGAAAAACATGCTAAATTTAAAATAAAAAAGCTAAATGCGTTGTGGGTGGGGTGGTAATCATGAATATGACTCTTAAAAAATTGGAGACTAACGTTTAAGGGGTCAGCGTAATTGTCGAGCGCGTAGAAATCACGCCGGCAGGGGACTGATTTACTGGTATGATATTGAACTAGGAAACATCGCATGAAAAACATGCTAAATTTAAAATAAAAAAGCTAAATGCGTTGAGGGTGGGGTGGTAATCATGAATATGACTCTTAAAAAATTGGAGACTAACGTTTAAGGGGTCGCCGCAAACGTCGAGCGCGTTGAAGTCACCCAGGCAGGGGACTGATTTACTGGTATGATATTGCACTAGGAAAAATCGCATGAAAAACATGCTGAAATTTAAATTAAAAAGCTAAATGTGTCGAGAGTGGGGTGGTAATCATGAATATTACTCTTAAATAATTGAAGACTTAAGTATAAGGGGGGGAGGGTCAGCGTGTCGTCTAGTGCGAGGTGTTTAAAAAAATATTCTGGGTTCAACAAATGATAATCGGGAGTGATTTATGTGTAAATGGGTCATTTATATTTTCTATACAAATTGAAAATGTCTTCACCGTACTGTTAAATAAACGACGGCGTATGTTTTCTTGAACGTGAGACATTTATATAAATATATACGATATTTAGAATTTTTAAACTAAAATAATTTTCTACACCATCGTAAATTGAAACAAATTTACATCCACTGTAGATAGTACCTACGATCTGTTTAAATTCAATTATTAAAACGATATAATATGTCAGGAAATGATTTTTCTATACCATAAACGTTTACCATAAATATAACACACGATTTAAAATCGAGCGGAAAGTGAGCGCGTTGAAATCACGCAGGCAGGCGACCGATATACCAGTGTAATATTACATTAGGAAAAATCGCATGAAAAACATGCTAAAATTAAAATAAAAAAGCTAAATGCGTTGAGGGTGGGGTGGTAATCATGAATATGACTCTTAAAAAATTGGAGACTAACGTTTAAGGGGTCGCCGCAAACGTCGAGCGCGTTGAAGTCACCCAGGCAGGGGACTGATTTACTGGTATGATATTGCACTAGGAAAAATCGCATGAAAAACATGCTGAAATTTAAATTAAAAAGCTAAATGTGTCGAGAGTGGGGTGGTAATCATGAATATTACTCTTAAATAATTGAAGACTTAAGTATAAGGGGGGGAGGGTCAGCGTGTCGTCTAGTGCGAGGTGTTTAAAAAAATATTCTGGGTTCAACAAATGATAATCGGGAGTGATTTATGTGTAAATGGGTCATTTATATTTTCTATACAAATTGAAAATGTCTTCACCGTACTGTTAAATAAACGACGGCGTATGTTTTCTTGAACGTGAGACATTTATATAAATATATACGATATTTAGAATTTTTAAACTAAAATATTTTCTACACCATCGTAAATTGAAACAAATTTACATCCACTGTAGATAGTACCTACGATCTGTTTAAATTCAATTATTAAAACGATATAATATGTCAGGAAATGATTTTTCTATACCATAAACGTTTACCATAAATATAACACACGATTTAAAATCGAGCGGAAAGTGAGCGCGTTGAAATCACGCAGGCAGGCGACCGATATACCAGTGTAATATTACATTAGGAAAAATCGCATGAAAAACATGCTAAATTTAAAATAAAAAAGCTAAATGCGTTGTGGGTGGGGTGGTAATCATGAATATGACTCTTAAATAATTGAAGACTTAAGTATAAGGGGGGAGGGTCAGCGTGTCGTCTAGTGCGAGGTGTTTAAAAAAATATTCTGGGTTCAACAAATGATAATCGGGAGTGATTTATGTGTAAATGGGTCGTTTAAATTTCCTATACAAATTGAAAATATCTACACCGTACTGTTAAATAAACGACGGCGTATGTTTTCTTGAACGTGAGACATTTATATAAATATATACGATATTTAGAATTTTTAAACTAAAATAATTTTCTACATCATCGTAAATTGAAAGAAATTTACATCCACTGTAGATTGTACCTACGATCTGTTTAAATTCAATTATTAAAACGATATAATATGTAGGAAAGAATTTTTCTATACCATAAACGTTTACTATAAATATTACACACGATTTAAAATATATACAAATTAAAATAATAAAACCCAGTAGGTATATGGTAAATATTCAACGGAAATTAATTGATTTTCACGATTTATGTGTTCGTAGATTCCACGAAAAAAAATGAGGTTCTTAAGAACACCAGGCCAATTTAGAAATACATCGAAACGTTTTGTTTTGAGGGTGGATATCAATCGACCACCTGTTTATGCTTGTACGTGCGATGGGACAGTAAATATATATATATATATATATATATATCATGCTATATGATCCTTACCCTTATCGTGATAGTCCGGTCATTCTACATAATCATTAAATGTAATGGGTGTCCTTTCTAGTGGTTCTTACAATTTATGGTTTATAAAGGGCTAAAAATAACAATAATTCTTTTACATAATTTATTGGTTTGGTATACATCTATAGAAAAATAAACGAAGACGGCGCCATGTCTGTATGTATAAATTGAAGCCCCCCCCCCCCACCGATAGGTTGCTCATTGTTTAAAATTTAAAACATGTATGGGTGTATTTACGTCTATAACTTTTCTATTGCAATTCTTACTATAATATGAACAGTAGTCTACCAGCATTTTTAATATATATTATATTTTTCATTGGTAAATTATTATAAGTACCGCCATCGTACAATTTTAAGACGTTACAGGTAGTTACAAAATAATATTTAATTTATAATATTAATATCAACAAAACACTTTTAAAAAGATATTTAAATTATAAAACAATACACTGTCAATCATTTTCGAAAAATTATTAGTATCATGTATATATTTTTTCATTATTCATTTATTATTTCAAATTAATTTATATCGTTTTATCAATATTCAAAAATAAAAATTCTTAAATAATTTAATTTATGTACATTGTTCGT